>JAVVLW010000462.1:0-19000 GCA_034401795.1 Chaetoderma sp. LZ-2023a
TTCAGTGGCACTCTCGGATGACCCAGTTGTGGCGAAATGACTCCTCCAGAACTGCTTGAACGGATCGGGCTGAAATTTGGAAGGAACAATCCGTAGGGCACATTGCCTAAACGCCATTAAAGTTTGTCCACAGAAAGTGATACATCAAAGAAAAATGGCCACCATTAATCAATCTAAATTTAGAGTATTTGGCAGACATCTTGTATTTTCTGCTAATTTCTGAGAAAATCATAAAAAGACTACTTATTAACCACTGGGTCAATTTTAATAAAACATGGCTAAACCGTCACAGAAATTATATTGGTAAATTTTTCCAGTGGTCATCTTTTTTTGTCCGGTCAATTATCAATTATTGGCCACTGGCATAGTGGCCAATGATTCCAAGTGAGCAATACAAACCCCTTGGGCCGCTTGTTAAAAATTTATAGCAAATTGTCAAATATCTTGGCATTTTGACGATTTCGACCACATTTGACTTAAAGGATCTATGGTTACAGGCTCCAGAACATCCATTCAGAATTTTGATTCGTCAATTTTTTTCTGAAAAATCTTAGATTTTAAACACTTACTGTAATTTCTGTAAATGTGGTTAAAAGACTACTACTCATAAATTGATTTGGTGATTCAGCCAAACTTGGCTGGAATAACCCTATGGTGATAATCTTCAGAACTCGTTCTCCCAGTGGCCATCTTGGATTTTCTGAATGTTTCTGCCAAATCATTTAAAGGATTTGTACACCGATCTCATACACCAATTTCCCAAGTGTGGAAGACATGCCCTTGTGCCTCTTGTTGAAATTTTCCTACTGGAATGAGTGGCTCGATAACCGAGCCAGTCTTTCCAGTGTTAAATTTTCAAAGATTATATTCTCTTCGCATTTAAAGGGACATTCACTAAGCAGCAAACATTTAGATTTTGTTGACCATTTAAAGGGTTAATATCAATTGAAGTTATGGGTTGTGACTTATGACATTCTTGTGATAGGTTACATTTCTCATAACACAGGTAATGTAGTTTGAGGTGTACTGCTTATTAGCTCACCTGGCCTGAAAGGTCAAGTCAGCGTATGCCATTGTGGTCGTCCGGATGTGATACGTCAACTTTTTCTTTTAAGCGACTTCTCAAGAACCACTATGTCGATATCAATTATATTTGACAGGAAGCGTCTTTATGGCATATAGCGATCCAACGTTGTTCAAACGAAGCTGGTCAACCACTTGCTGGTGGCCATCTTGGATTTTGGCTGATTTTTAGAAAACTTTAAAAATCTCTGAAACCGCTTCAGGGATCGATTCAAAACTCATGAAATTTCATCGGTGGAAAGAGCTGAACCAAGTTTGTTCAAGGGAACTGATTGGTCAAATTATTCAGCGGCTATCTTAGATGACCTAGTTTTCGTGAAAACGACTTCTCCAGAACCGTTGAATGGATCTGGCCAAAATTTGGGAGATGTGATTGGAGGGTAAGGGCCATTAAAGTTTGCTCACGGAAAGTTGATACATCCAAAACATGGCCGCCGTGAACCAATCATAAGGTAACTGATTTTGGCCATATTAGATTTTTCTATTTGATGGATTTTAAAGCCGATGTTGGTTTGTATATAAGTTTTTGTGTATGCTGATTTCAAATTTCCTCTTAAAACTGAGATAAACGGTTTACCAGCTATCTTGGATCTTTTTCCTGCCCAAAACTCCCATACTAAAGCAATGGGAAATTTAAAACGTCTTCTCACGAACGCCTAGGACGATTTCGATTATATTTGGCAGGAAGCATCCTTAGGGTATAGAGATCCAGGTGTCTTCAAAGCAAGCCTATCGACCAATTTTGGCGAGCAGCTTGGATTTTGGCCAAGTTTTGAAACGTCTTTAAAAAATCTTTGGAAATTTTATCTAGTGTAGGAGCTGTTCAAGTGAACTTGATTGGCCAAGTTGTTCAGAGGCTATCTTGGATGACCTAGTTTTTATGAAAATTACTGTTCCAGATGAGTCCAGAATCGCTGAATGGATTGGGCCGAAATTTGGCAGATATGATTAGGGACTAAGGGCCATTAAAGTTTGTCCATAGAAAGTTGATAGGTTAAAAAAACATGGTCGGAATGTAGCGTGTTTGGCAGCCATATTGGATAGTTTTATGAATCTTGAAGTCGAAATTAGTTTTAAATAGGTTTTTGGCTATGCTGATTTCAAATTTGCACTTTCGAAGCTGTCGGGGAAACGGTTTGGATCTTTTTCATGCCGAAAACTCTCATACAAAAACAGCTGGAAAATTTAAATGTCTTCTTGAGACCCACTGGACTGATTTGAATTATATTTGTCAAGAAGCGTCCTTACGGCATAGAGATCCAAGTTTGTTCAAATGAAGCCATTCAGCCAATTTTGCCGGGTTTCATCTTAGATTTTGTCAGATATTTAGAAACATGCAAAAATCTTATCCAAAACCACTTGAGGGATCATTTAAAAACTCACGAAACATCTGGGGCAACAGCTGAACCAAGTTTGTGCAAAAGAACTTAATTGGCCAAATGTTTCGGCGGCCAACTTGGATGACCTAGTTTTCACAAAAACGATTTCAGTACCACTAAACAGAGGGGCTGAAATTTAAGAGATATGATTAGGGACTAAGGGTCATTAAAGTTTGTCCATGGAAAGTTGATACATAGAAAAACATGGCCGCCGTAGATCAATTACAATTTATCGTGCTTGACGGCCATCTTGGATTTTCTGTAAATTTCTGAGAAAATCATGAAATACTAATTATTGACCACTAAATTAGATTGATAACTTTGGTCATTCCTTTTTGTTCCGTTGTGCCAGTGGTACATTTTCAAAAATAGTTGTCTTGGTGTGCAAATGGACATTTCTCAGGACCAGTGTGGAGGCCATTTTGGTCGTCTTGCCTATTAAAATGTTAAAACACAAACGATTTCACCAGCTGGTTGAAGTATGCAGTAAATCATGTTTGAATTCTCTCCTAACCTTTAACCCTCGAATTTGGTCAAAACTCTTAATTTTCTCATAGAAAATGGCGATGTGCAGACCAAGAGAAAACTATTTAAAAAAAAAAATTTACCATTGGAATGACTGGCTTGGTTATCGAGTCAGTCATTCCAGTGGTAAGTTTTCAAAAATATTCTTGGTCTGCAATTGGAAATTTCTCAAGACCACTTCAAGTCATTTTTGGCTGATATGAGTACTAAAAAGTTAAAACTACTAGACCATTGAAATAGTGATCTAGCCAAATTAGTTACTGAATACTGCGCTAAAGCAGTGATCCGTTACCGATCTGTACATGATATAAAAAGCCTATGTATGGATCACAGGATCAGTGGTTAATTTCTAACCCTGCTAGTCATATGTTGGTTACATTGTTCTAACGTTATGTTGAGTGCGTTCAGTTAGTGTGTACTGCCACCCCACATGCTTTTTTCTTAGTGATACACATCTATAGCGCAGTGCTGTGAATATTACACACGCAGACCAGCTAGTACAATAGGAAGTGTTTTGAAATGGAGGCGTTTTGTATGAGTGTATTGCTTCTGTATCAGTAAGCACTAATAAATGAGTGTGCCCTAGTTGAAGGTCTAAGAATAAAAGACAACAAGTAGAGGTGAGATTGCTGCCTCTAGTTAACCCTTTAACGCTTAAATTTGTTGAAGAAAATTTAAATTTTCTTATAGAAAATGTTCATTTGCGGGCCAAGAGAAGACTATTTTTGAAGAGTTACCAATGGAATGAGTGGCTGTTATAAATCGAGCCAGTCACTCCAGTGGTAAATTTTCAAAAAGTCTCCTTTTAGTCTGCAAATGAACATTTTCCACGAGGCATGCAGAGGCTGATTTTGGCCTGCTTCAGCGTTTAAGGGTTAACACTTATGGTGTGAGGGTAAAAATTGTATAAAATTCTCTACTCTACACCGCTTCAATGTAAAGCTGGATTCCTTTCGAAAACCATGTTTTATGTAAGCTGTTGCAATCTAACTAATACAGAACGGTTTACCAGCAACACTGGTTTATGGCTGTGAGCAGAGCCAAAGCATGTAACAAATGACAGCTGACACTTCAATAGTATATATTTAATGACGTTCAGCCATTCAGCCAAATTTCCATGCAGTATGGTTTTCGAAAAGAATTGACTGAAAATTATATGTATATATAAAACTCATGTAACTTGCATGTTACAACAATTTTCACACAAAATATCATTTTTAGGTCACCTGGCCTTAAAAGGCCACGTGAGATTATGCAGTGGCGACCGACCGTCCGTCTGTCTTCTTTTCGTTTTAACGACTTCTCAAGAACTGCTGTGCCAATTTCTATTATATTTGGCAGGAAGCATCCTTAGCGCATAGAGATTCAAGTCTGTTGAAACAAAGCTGATCGGCCGGTGGCGATCTTGAATTTTGGACAATTTTTGGAAACATCTTCTGAAACCGCTTGGTGGGGGTCGATTCAAAACATGTAAAACATCATCTAAGCCAACTTTGTTGAAGGGAACTAGATTGGACAAATGGTTTGTTGGCTATCTTGGATGACCTATTTAGGGACTAAGAGCCACTAAAGTTTGTTCAAAGGAAGTTGATACATCTAAAGACAAGGCCACCATGGACCAATCAAAATGTAGCGTGTTTGGCAGGCATATTGGATTTTTTCTATTTGATTGGTTTTCAAGATGGCATTGGTTTTATTTAGAGTTTGGTGTATGCTCTTCAAATTTCAAGTTTCGAAACTGTCAGATAAACGGTTTGGTGGCTATCTTGGATCTTTTTCCCTGTCAAAAGCTCTCATAAAGGAATAGGAAATTTAAAATGTCTTCTCGAGAACCACTGTGGTGATTTCAATTATTAGCTCATCTGATTGTAAGACCAAGTGAGTTTATGCCATGCTGACTGTCCATCTGTCCATCAACTTTCTTTTAAACGACTTCTCAAGAACCACTAGGCTGATTTCAATTATATTTGGCAGGAAGCATCCTTAGGCCATAGGGATCCAAGTTTGTTCAAAGGAAGCCGATCGGCCTATATGGCCAGCAGCCATCTTGGATTTTGGTTGATTTTTAGAAACGTCTAAAAATCTCCGAAACCGCTTGGTGGATTGAAGCAAATGCCATGAAATATGATTAGGGCAAGAGTTGAACCAAGTTTGTTCAAGGGAACTTGATTGGTCAAATGGTTCGTCGGCCATTTTGGTTGACCTAGTTTTAGCGAAAACAACTCCAGAACCGCTGAAGGGATTGGGCCGAAATTTGGCAGATATGATTAGGGATGAAGGGCCATTAATGTTTGTTCAAAGGAAGCTGATCCGTTAAAAAACATGGCCGCAGTGGGCCAATCAAAATATAGCGTGTTTGGCAGCCATATTGGATTTTTTTATTTGATGGATTTTGAGGCTGAAATTGGTTTTATATATGTTTTTGGGTATTCTGATCTCAAATTTGCAATTTTCGAAACTGTCGGATAAACGGTTTCATGGCCATCTTGGATCATTTTCCCGGCAAAAGCTCCCATACTAAAGCAATGGGAAATTTAAAATGTCTTCTTCTGGAGACCTACTGGGCCGATTTCAATTATATTTGGCAGGAAGCATCCTTCGGGCATAGCGATTACTTTTTGTTCAGACGAAGCCGATGGGCCAATTTGGCCGGTGACCATCTTGTATTTCGGCCGATTTTTAGAAATGTCTTTAAAAATCGCCGAAACCGTTGGAGGGATTAATTGAGACCTCATGAAATCTGAACTACGGCAAAAGCTGACCCAAGTTTGTTAAAGGGAACTTGATTGACCAAATGGTTCAGTAGCCATGTTGGAGGATGACCTCGTTTTCGCAAAAACAACATCCCCAGAACTGTTGAAGCGATCAGGCTGAAATTTGTGATATATGATTAGGGACTAAGGGCCATTAAAGTTTGTTCAAGAGAAGTAGTTCTGTCAAGAAGCATGGCCGCCGTGGGCAAATATATATATATATATAGCGTGTTTCAAGACCATATTGGATTTTTTTATTTGATGGATTTTGAGGCTGAAATTGGTTTTATATATGTTTTTGGGTATTGTGGTTTCAAATTTGCCATTTTCAAGACTGTTGGATAAACGGTTTAGTGGCCATCTTGGATCATTTACCCGCGAAAATCTCCCATACTAAAGCAATCGGAAATTTAAAATGTATTCTTTTCACGCCATCTTGGATTTTGGCCGATTTTTTGGAATATCTTTAAAAATATTCTCCAAAACCGCTTGGGGGATCAATTGAAAACGCATGAAATATCATCTAGGGCAAGAGCTGCACCAAGTTTGTTTAAGGGAACTTGATTGGCCAAATGGTTTGGCGGCCATCTTGGATAACCTATTATACTGCCAAAACAACTCCAGAACCACTGAGCGGATTGGGCCGAAATTTGGGAGATATGATTAGGCACTGAGTGGCATTAAAGTTTTTTCAAGGGAAGGAGCTGCGTCAGAAATATGGCCGCAGTGGACCAATCAAAATGTAGCGTATTTGGCGGCCATTTTGGACTTGCAAAAATGTCCACATTTAAAAGACTACTCCTAAAACACCCACCAACAATTTTGACAAAAATGCATAGTGCTCCAGGTGAGCGACAGGCCCCTTGGACCTCTTGATTCAAAGAAAATGTCAATTTGCAGACCAAGAAAGAGTATTTTTGAAGGTTTAGCACTGGAATGACTGGCTCGGTTAACGAGCCAGTCATTCCAGTGGTAGATTTTCAAAAATATTCTTTCTTGGTCTGCAAATTTACATTTCTCAAGACGCCGTTTTGGCTGATGTGTGTTAAAGGGTTATGAGCAAACGTTCATTTGCAGACCAAGAGGTGATATTTATTTTTTTGGAAAATTAACCACTTGGATAACTGCTGCAATTACAGAGTCAGTCATCCTTGTGGTAAATTTTCTAAAATAAATCTTGATCTACAAATGGACGTTTCTCAAAACCACAGCAGAATCCATTTTCTGCCTGTCTTGGATGTCAAAGGGTTAGCAATATTCTAGAATGTTCACATCTTACTGTAGTCTAAATTCTCGTACAGTCATGCTAGAGGTTTTCCTGTCAGCCACATGCTTAATCCTCTACAACCTGTACCACTAATAATATAGACATGGAATTACCACATATCTATCCATTTTGCTTTTCTACATGTCGACATTATTCTGCGTGTTTTAGCCGTTAGTTAGACAGTTTCGTGCTACATGTGCTCTTCGAAGGCTGCTAATGTCAGTTCTTTTCGCAGCAATATACATTGTAGCACTACTGGATTTAGCAGAACCCAGGTGAAGTACAATGTAACAGTAATAATAATATAACTGATTTCTATAATTAAGAATAATTTTCTGCTTATCTGCATGAGCTTAACTGGGCACTAAATCTCATCTTAACCCTTTAAGCCTTAAATATTTTTCAAGAAAATGTAAATAACCGAGCCAGTCATTCCAGTAATAAATTTTCAAAAACAATCTCTTAGTCCGCAAATGGACATTTGTGATAATATTTCAAAAATGGTCTTCTCTTGATCTGCAAATGGATGCTTCTCAAGACCACTGTAGAAGCCATTTTTGGCCGACTTGCTTGTTAACCCTTTAAGGACCATACCGGCCTCTTCAATGTTCTTGTGGAATGTCCATTTACAGGCCAAGAGAATACAATTTTTGGAAATTTACCACTGGAATGACTGGCTCGCTAACCGAGCCAGTCATTCCAGTGATAAATTCACAAAAATGGTATTCTCTTGGCCTGTAAGTGGACATTCGGTAGGCATATATTTAAATTTTCTTGACCAAATGTGACCATTAAAGAGTTTAAGAGGTAAATGCTGATCATAGATTACAAATGTCTACGGATTCTATATCATTCACTTCCAGCCATATTCCTTAATCTTTTATCACAATGATTTCATTTTCGCATTCATTTAAAGATACATATTCACAGCAAGATGCTTGAAAATAAAATGGTCAAAATTGTATACCTTTAGAGAGGCTTAAATTGTGGGTCTAGATGTAATTGAACGAAAATTTTTTTAGCATACAATGATTTCATTACGTATAAATTAATATTTTTGTTTTATTTCTGAAGTTATTTTAGAGGCACGAGTCCCTAATTCAACTTTGCATGTGAAAAATTTTAATAATTTGTACGGAATGAAATCACCATATGTTAAGATTTATTTCGTTTCGTTACATTGACGTACACAACTTAAGCCTCTAAAAGTATACAATTTTAACAATTATTTTCAAGCATTTTGGTGTGAATATGCACCTTTAATTTTAAACTGTAGTCGCCGCCATTTTGTCTCCATGTGATAGCATGTGGTGTGATATAGGTGCTGATACAACAGATATTTTATTAGTAATAACTTTCATGTTGAATATTTTGAAACTAATTTGACTGCCTTAGGCAGCAACTGCTTGGAGTCAAATTAATTTCAAATTATTCAACAGCTTACCTGTGTATATATATATATATGGTTTCTTTTGCACTACACTGTCAAGCTATAGATTGTGCCTATTTGATTGAACGTATATACCGTGATGACCATGGCTGACGTAGCTTGATTTTTTTTCTGATTGGTTGAAAAGAAATTCCTGACAGCCTTCGTAAATTGAAGAAACGGTACCTATTAACCATTTAGTCCTCCAATTTTTGAAACAAAATTTCAATTTTCTCGTAACAAATCTCCATTAAGAGACCAAGAGTAAAGTATTTTTGAGAATTTATCACTGGAATGACTAGCTTGGTTAGTGAGGCAGTTATTCCTGTGATAAATTTTCAAAAATACTTCTTGTTCTGCAATGGACATTTATCAAGACAGCTGCAGAAGGCATTTTAGCCGGGTTGAGGGATAAAGTGCTAGAGCAATCGTTCTTTGCCACCACGATATAAACAAGTGACTCCAAGCAGTTGCTGCCTAACTTGCTGTAGTTGCTACCTAAGCCGCTTTGTCATAAATGTCAAACTTTGACAGACAGACTGACAGACAGACTAAATTATACTAGTTGTGAGTCTAAACCAAAAGATGGGAAATTTACTATGCACAGTTTATGTGTGGAAATTGCTATAGATCCCCTGACATGTCTGGCTGGGTAGTATAATTGCAAAATGTCAGTTATCTAAGTTACGATGGGAATTATATAATGTATAATATAATACATTCGATTTTGTATTTGCATCTCACAGCTAATATACATGTACGTCAATCTGTCTTTCGGTCAAATCTTTGATCTTTTTGTCACGGCCGCCTATGTCATAACTATAGTGCATTCACACCCATTTCTTTGTGTCTGGGCTGATATCTCCCAATGTCAACTGGAGGGATCTTCACCAAACTTGGTTGGGAGGTTGCCTTTTGAGACGACATAGAGTCCTTTTGATTTTGGTTTTCAAAGGTTATGGTCCTAGTGGGCGGTGGCCCAATTACGGAAATCCTGTCGTTTTTTGCAGAAGATTATGATTTTGTGTATGGTGCCAACATGAAAACTACAAAATTGTGTGTCCTGGTTATTGTGCACTAAGTCTCCATCCTGGAATGATTGATGCAACGTTGCAACAATTCAAATCAGCAGTGTTGGTGTGCGGTGTTCTATCTTGAATTTTGTAGAAGGCACACCTGAATGACTGTTGCAGTAATTCATTTGAATTTGACAGCAGAACCCCTAATTTTTAAGCAAAAAGCATTCGGTTCGTATTTTTGCAGTAAAAAGTAGCTTGTTTCTCTGTTATAGCGCCCTGTCCTTTGTTACTTCAAGGTTAATATCACTAGTACATGTATGTCCCCTGTGGAATGAAGATGCAAAATATGGACAACACACAGGCATTGTGTAAACACTATTGATTTGATAACTCTGTATCTTGAACAATTGATTCAAAACCCTGTTAATCATTTGAGCATGAGGAAGATGCATTTATCGAGATATCTTGAGTCACGACTTGATTCAAACTCCAGTATAGCCAAGGAACCATTTTGTAAATCAGTTTCCATGCAATATGACAAAGTCTGATTGATAAAAAAAAAATAGTATCTGGAAGCAGCAAATTTATGAGAAGAAATTGGCTAAATGGTTGGGGATGGACATTGTAGTCAAGATTTCAACAATATATGATAAATATATGGGGGGGGGGTTATAAAGCGTTTGCTTTGTCCGTCCATCCGTCCGTTCTGACTCATTGCCGTGTAATATCTCAAGTTCCATTGAAGGGATCATTACCAATCTGGCGTGGGAGCTTGTCCTTGGTGGTCCAAAGAAGCCTATCGATTTTGGCATCAAATTGTCAAAGGTCAAGGTCACAGTCACCTAATTAATTGCGTAATATTGCATTTTCGGATGATCACTAGAGGTCTATTGAAGGGTCTTTACCAATCTGGCGTGGGAGCTTGTCCTTGGTGGGCTGAAGAACCCTATTCATGTTGGGTCATGGTCACGGTGACCTAATTAATGATGTAATATTGCGTTTCCGGATGATAACTTGTTCTATTGTTCAAGGGAGCAATGCCAATCTGGAATGGGAGCTTCTCCTTAGAGGTCTGAGGCACCCTTTCAATTTTGGGGTCAAAGCTCACGGTCAGAGTGATCTAATTAATGACATAATATTGTTTCCTTAATGACATAATATTGTTTCTGAATGATAACTCGAGTTCTTTTGAAGGGATCGTTACCAATCTTGCATGAGCGCTTTTTCCTTGGTCATCCAAGGAACCTTATCGATTTTGGGGTCAAACTCAAGGTCATGGTGACCTAGTTAATGGTGTAATATTGTGTTTTCGGATGGTAACTCGAGTTCTATTGAACGGATCGTTAACAATCTGGCGTGGGAGCTTTTTTCCTTGGTGGTCCGAAGAACCCTATCGATTTTGAAGTCAACGGTCAAGGTCACTGTGACCTAATTAATGATGTAATATTGCATTTCTGGATGATAACTCGAGTTCGATTGAAGAAATTGTTACTAATCTTGGGTGGGAGGTGGTGCTTGAGAAAATCTAAATAATCATGTATTAAATGTCCAATATGTAGGCCACGAGGAGAATATTTTTGAAAATTTGCCTTGAAATAATTAACTCTGTTATGGATCCAGGCATTTGAGTGGTGAATTTTTTCTAATGATCTCTTGGGATGCAAATAGACATTGGTCAAGATCACTACACTGCAGAGGGTTAACCCTTGATCAACCCGACCAAAACCAGCATCTGCAGTAGTATTGGGCAATGTCCATTTGCAGACCAAGAGTAGACTACTTTTGAAAACTTAACCACTGGAATAACTGGCTCAGTAACCGAGCCTGTTATTCCAGTGGTAAATTTACAAAATGTTCTTCTCTGAGTCTGCAAATGGACATTAACAAAGCAAATCTCTGACTTTTCTCAGCCAATCTTGACCATTAAAGGGTTAATGATCTATTTGTTCCATTAGTAACCATTAGTAACCTATTCAAGGCATTATAGATGATTAGACAAAATAATCTTCACACTACATACATGTATATAATTTATTACCATCATGTTTCTAAACTGGCCTAGAACTATATATAGAGAGTTAGATAATTTAATCGTGTACATCAAGCCCTATATGACATATCTGGCGTACCCTGTAATAACGAGATCATGCTCAATATTGTGACAGCAAATTCATTGAGAGTCATTACTGTCTATTTGCCGTGCAATATCTTTCAGTCAAATTATTTTCAAACTCATTAGCATGTTTCCCGTAGGTAGATCCCTTGAAAATTATGTTTCTTGGAATTTGGTTGGAAATGTGTTAAAGCGTGTCATTTTGACCTTTGCCTATTAATATGCAGTTGAGTGATGTCTATGGATCACGGAAAAGTGTGTGGAGTGAGGATGGTGGCTGGTGGGTGTGTGTGGGGTGGGGGGGGGGGGGCAGTAGAGTAAAGAACACAGGGAATCATGAATATGATATATGGAGATGTCACTTTGGCTTAGCCCTCTGTGGCAGGCAGCGGTAGTATGAGTATAATGAAGCTTGAGGATAATGAAGCTATGGCATACCAAGTACTTTCTCCGACTTTCTGCTCGATGATACTGCCTCCTCCTCCTCCACTCACCGCCGCTCATTATTAGCAACAACAACTACTACACCACCACCTCGGCCTCCTCCTCCTCATCGGTTATTCTTCTATTCTTGAACGCCATCATCAGACAGGCGCTAGCCTGGAATCGGTGCTATTCCATTACAAGTAACCCTTTAGGAGTTCATAGCTTTTCTTCCAACAATTCTAGTTATTGTTTTGCGGGTATGATCTGTTATCTTGCTGGAGTCAAATATCAATCTAGAAGTGTGTTTTTCGAGATTGTGGTAGGAATAATGTTTACCTACAGTACAGCTTAGAAGTAACTTAGAATGCTTCCAAATCAAAAAACCAGAAACATGTTAGTTTATTTTTACATGTAGTACAATTGTAAACGTGATTTACGAATTGTTCTGTTGAATATTTTGAATTTAATTTGATTGGAATAAATTACGTCCAAAATATTCAACAGTACGTTGTTTTGTTAACGTGGTACATTATTTCCTAGCGGTACTAGACCTATAATCCATTCAGAATATAGTGTACAGGGATTAATAACAGAGACCTTTCCCATCCTGATGACAATACTGAAGAGGGTTATCTTCTCTTTTCTGTAAGTATCTAGTGTGTGTGTGTGTGCATGCGTGCGCGCTCGCGTATTCGTATTGTTTTATTGGGCCACTTATAAAGTTAACTATTTGCTCCAATTTCTAAAAGTGGTATTTGTATAACTTGGTTTGAAAACTGTTCAATGCTTTAGATCTCTATGCCATACTTTCTCTTTCCATTTCAGACGAATGTGGTTCAATTTAGTCTTCAGTTAGTATTGAATGAGAAAGCCTGGATTCTTATAAATGCATGATGCTAATTGTTTTCCTTATCTACATAGTGTATATATATATATATATATCTCATTTTAGATTAACTGTTTGCCTGCTGAATCTATGCAGACTACATTTTCATGAGGCTTAACTCTGTGTATGCTGAATAGTTCAAGAACAATTTGAGCTTTGCGTGATCGTGATCGATTATTTAAGAATAATCGTGATTATTCGATTATTCGGCCTGGTTACAAATTGCACCGATATAACAATAAAGGTGGTATATCAATGACGAAAGCTGCAATGGTGTTTAGAAATGTTCATTTGCAGGCCAAGAGAAGACTATTTTTGGAAATGTATCTATTTGTATCACCGGAATGCCTGACTCGAGCATCTAGCCAGGCATTCCAATGATACATTTTCAAAAATAGTCTTCGCGGCCTGCAAATGGACATGCGTTCGCTGAGCAAAATGTAAATAAAAAGTAGATTTTTAAATATTTTATGCTGGGGAATTATTCATGATTATTCAATTCATTCGTTTTTAATCAAATAAATTCAGGATTTAAAAAATAATCGTGATTTTCGATTTAATCACATAATTGTGCAAGCCTAACACAGATCAAATTGAACTCTTGAACAAACTTTTTAATCGCCCTTATATCATAATGTAGTTATCAATTGAAATCTAATGAATTTTATCCTGATCTGTACAGCAGTTACCAAGACGACATTTTCGAGAACCAGATGGCCATATGAAATATGGACCAATCAAATTTCTGATTGGAAGTTCATTTATTTCCTATATGATTTCCTGAAATTATGAAAATCCAAGACGGTCGCTGTAAAAATGTCTAAGATTGTCACCAAAAAAATTAACTGATTAGAGGTTTGGGACTTAGTACAATAGAATCCCTCCAGCCAAATTAGGTTGACTGTCATCAAGCGGTTAAGGAGGCGCTGTGCTTTTACAATTACTAATAAATTGTTCATAAAAGCTAAGATTTTCACCAAGAAAATTGTCCAATCAAATTTCTGAAGAGAAATTTTGGAGCGTACCATCAAAGTGTCCTATTAGCCAGATATGCTTGAAATCCACCATGCTGCTAAGGAGGAGATACATTTTGACAATTTCCACTTTCCAGGAAATTTTTCACATGATAATTTAAAATTTTCAACCCCAAAATTGACCTATCGAAATTCTGAATGACGGTTCTGGAGCACCACAGAATCCTACCAGCCAAATTTGGCTGAAATGGATTTTAAGAGGTTAAGGAGATGCGTTTTGAAGAATTCTATCTAAACAATTTTCAGAAAATCTCATATCTAAGATTTTCACCAAAAAAATTGCCCTTCGAAATTCTGAAGCCTACCACCATTGAATCCTTCCAGTTAAATTTAAATCCATTAATCAGCTATGAAGGAGATACATTATGATGAGTTTCAGTAAATTTGTCATAAAATCTAAGAAATTATCATGAAAAAGGCGAACATCCATATTATATAACCTGATACAGACGCTTAGATATCGGATCTTAATTTACTGAATGATTTTACAACCCAAGGTCTGGTACCAATTCTGAAGTTAACCCTTTAACACTCAAACCAGCTCCAAAAATTGCTTCTGCAGTGGTTTTGAGGATTACGTTTGCAGAGCAAGAGAAGAATTTTTTTGAAAATTTACCAGTTGAATAACTGGCTCGATAATCGAGCTAGTCAATCCAGTGGTAAATTTTAAAAAATAGACTTCTTGGTCTAAAATGCATATTTTGTATGAGAAAATTCAAATTTATCAAACAAATTAGGATTAAATATGATTGCTAGTTCTTTAAAACAACTTAGAAATGTAGACATGCCCTGGCATACTTATCATTTATGTTAGTGTGACAGAACAAGAATTATCTCCCTTGGGATTGTGACAGTGCAAAAATTACCATAACCCCAAGGGAGATAATTCATGATCTGTCTCGCATTAGGAAAACAGAGAATATTTATCATTCAAACCTTCCATTGACCCTTGATATTTGATCTCTGTCAATCAAGAAAAATGTGTGTAGGTTATAAAATATTATGCTGAGGAAATAGCATCAGTGACACATTATACAAAGATTTCTGTGGCGTAAAAACAAAGATCAAATAGTAATTATCTAGATCTATATTATATATCACCCTCATGTACAGTCTAAACTATATATAAAGTTATCAATGTTTCACCCACAAATCCCTGAAAAAAGACAATTCTTTAAGGCATAAAACATATTCTGCTGAATATTTTGAAATTAATTTGACTGGTGAAAGGGTTAAGTCCTGCGCCTTGCAACTCTACAGGCTAGATATGTTAATCATATTCGTGATGAGAAGCAAAATCTATTAAACAGGTTAATATTAATTTTACTGGAGGGTGAAGCTCCCTACATGCCTCAAGACAGCGACAACCAGTCAGATTATTTTAAACAGACAGAAGTTACATGTTAACCCTTTAACCATCGGATCACTCCCAAGTTGTGAAATCTTAGTGTATGGTCACAGGTTGTGCTACAATTTGAGGAAAATCAGACCAGAAGGTTTTTTTTAGATATCCACAGATCTAGAACTTGATCTGATCTGGGTTCTTGTAAACAGATCACGTCCAACATATGGAAATTCTGACATGCAATGCAAGTTCCTTCGTTGTCTTAAAATGTGAGCCAATTCAGTATTTTTTGGGATACAGCCTGGATTAAGCTGTGACTGACTGACTGACTGACTGACTGACTGACTGACTAAGAGACATTTACGTATACGGCGAAACATTCCGCAGTTATTGTCCTGCCACTAAATAAGTCATATCGCCCCGGATACAATTGTGCGCTTATTAGTTGTATATGATCTATTTTCTCACTATATTTAGAAACCAATTGACAATAGTTCATAAATCCAATCAATTCTTGTTTTAGTTCACTGTCTGTCTCTACAGGTATTAATGTGAGGAGATTTAGATTTATCAATAGTCAATTGTTCACCTTGATATTAATTAATTTTTCGTTGATACTCGCAACTAACATATATGTCTCAGTCTGTCCATCCGTCCGTCTCTGAGTACATTTTAAAAATTGTTTATATAACTGGCTATATCGCGACGCTAACACATTCTACTTGGTATATATCTAATGTGATTAACTGTTAGCAGAGTCTATGCAGACTACATTTTCCATGGGGCTTAGCTGTATGCTGAGTATTCTGAAAACAACTTGACAGAAAGCTAATCTGTGTTAATACATGGCTGTCAGGGGGGGGGGGGGGAACAATCTAAATTTAGAATTTGGTGGCCATACTGAAATTTTTTCTTAACTGGATGGAACCTAAGGTTAGATCGGATTATGTGATCAGCATCCATCATTAAGTTTGTTGCTTATAATATCTAAGAATGTAGAAAATGCTTTTCCAGAGAACTCCGGCCACGGACCTCCCATTTTCTATAGAAAGGTGGCCACCCCTCCCAGACCCATCGCAATTCACCCCCCCACCCTCTATATCGCTAATGCGGCTTCCTATGCCAATGTACTTATAGCTTAATGTATAGCACTTGCATGGAATAAAATATATAGATATATATATATATGGAATAGTATGAAATATTTAATCAAAGCAAAATTCAGAGCACCTGTTGATAAGGGACAGAATTCTGACTGAGTAAGTTGTCTTCTAATTTCAAAAGCTTTCTTGATTATCTCCCTTGATTGTATCCCATGGAAGCTTCTACACTTCAGACATGTTTCTAATGACCAGATTATGAGTGCCAAATATCTTTCACTAAAACTAGTTTCTTAATCCAAGGTATTTGGTGTCGTTTGAGTGAAGACAAGATTGGGACTCTTCAAGATGGATAGACACACAAAATAACAGTACTAGGGTGGGGCTCTTCTCTTACTGGTATTTAACAGTACTGATAAAGATGTTTTTTGCTGTGCTTACATGTGTCAGAGACAGTGTGACAGATAAAATGTGTGTTTGTGTGGGTGGGGGTGTAGGGTTGGTGGGTGGGGGGATGGGTTGGGGTGGGTGGACTGCCCTGTCAAAATACTGTTAGATTGTATTAGTTCACGTGATTGAGATAAAATGGTGTCTAAGATCTGATTTTATGATTTTAACGAACATGCCATTTGGAGTTCATAGACACAATGCTTTCAGTAGACTGTAGACATATAATCCATATAAATAGCTAATGTGTTGAATATTTTTTAAACAATTTAACTGACACCTGTTGCTACGGTAGGTTGCTTAAGCGTTAAACAGTTTTCAGTTAAATTGTTTTCATAAGAATGAACATGATTATTTTAAGTACCTTTGTGCGCTTACAATCAAGTGTATTACAGAGTGAAGTGTGTTGGATTATGCCCTAGTTAACTGATATTCAGTACATCATTTACAGGTATACATGAATAATCATGAACCGGAAATATAAAATAATTCGCCACTGAGCGCACAAAATCGGAGTTTAATCCTATTGCTCAATATTCTAAATATAATTTGACGGAAACTTGTTGGCATGCCAGGAAGCATCGTCTTCAGTCAAGATTTTTTTCAAAATATCAAGTATCAGTGTGAAAAATGTCAGTCCTTCATTCAGGAAAACGGTTATTGAAACTGTCTACACACATCTAAATCTAGACAGAACAACTTTTGACATTCTTAACCCTCAAATATTTTCAAGAACATTTAGATTTTCCTGAAAAGAAAATGATAATTTCGGGGAATAGCAGATATATCTGTGTCGCCAACTCATTCTCCAAACTTGCAATCAGATTCAATTCAAATTTAGGTACTGGGCCTTTTGTGCCATGATTGTGTATATGAAACTATGGTCAGTAAATTGCATGTTCTTAGCCTTGTGCTCTCTAATCTATATATATGGATCAGCACTAATTTAACCCTTTAATGGTCAAGAGTTGTCCAAAAAATTGAAACTTGCTTAGTACATGTCCGATTGCAGGCCAAGAGAAGAGTATTTTTGGAGATTTATCACTGGAATGACTGGCTCGGTTATCGAGCCAGTCATTCCATGGTAAATTTTCGAAAATAATCTCTTGGTCTGCAAATGGACATTTTCTTTGAGAAAATGTAAATGCAAGTTAATTGTTGTCATTGATGGTTGCATGTGTGTGTGTGTGTGTGTGTGTGTGTGTGTGTGTGTGTGTGTGTGTGTGTGTGTGTGTGTGTGTGTGTCATTGACGGTTGCATGTGTGTGTGTCATTGACGGTTGCATGTGTGTGTGTGTCATTGACGGTTGCATGTGTGTGTGTCATTGACGGTTGCATGTGTATTCATTTCCACAGCAAAAGTTTAAATGGCTTAGATGATTCTGGGTAAACTGTCCATATTTCCAGAGTTATCTCCCCTTAAATGTTCATCAGCAATACATAATAATTCTAGATGCTTTGTCATGGATTTCTGTGAAATTTTGATATCAATACCAGGTGTGATAAGAGCTTGCATCAATGTATTATTGAAATTCTGAGTCATTCCATGACAAGTCAATCAGGTGTTAGACCTTGTCGACACCGATTTACATGAAATTTGGTGCAATGATTAGACTTCATGAGAGAGCCATACAACCAAAATTTCAGGTGTCTCGGCTAATTAGCTTCCGCAATATGGCTTAACGAACTTTTGACTAATTAGTGCGATGCCAACATTTCAAACAGCCATAACTCTGATACTGCTGCACCTAGAGAGATGGTTCATGTATCATTTTAAAGATCTCGTCAAGACCACTCATTTAAGCCCATAAATATAATCATTGATTAAATATGAAAAACTTTCTATAATATCTAACATTTGACCGTGAACCCACAAAATACAGTATATATGTCACAAAAATCAAAAAATGTTCAATCCAACATTAGGTCAACATATAAGCAACAATTTATATAAGTTTAGTGATGGGTGCTCATATAGTTTTCAAGTAATGTCTAACTGAACTGAACTTGTCAGATTGGAAATCTTATGCTCAAATTTGAATCTGAATCAGTCATGTTGAAAATTGCCAATCTTCAATTGGAGATACCACGTGTTAGAATATTGCCAAATTAATGTAATGTAAGCATTATTAGCACAAATTTGTTTATAAATAGATGCATTGAGATCCAGATGGAGAGACAGTAAGATAGATCTT
>JAVVLW010000466.1:0-50000 GCA_034401795.1 Chaetoderma sp. LZ-2023a
TTCCTATTCTCGCGAGATCTCACATGCCAGTGCGAGATAGCTGACCGGTTCTATTTTCATGTTATTGCCAGTCATTATTAAGCATTTTAGAGAATGGATTTCAACTTTTTCTTGTCATATTCCTAATGGAAGTCACCCATAAAACCGACTCATATGAAAAGTCATTGAAACTGATATGGGTGTAAGCCAAACCGCGCAGCCCTACATGTTAGTTAGTATAAGAAATGTTCTGTCGACTATTTTGAACACAATTGGATTCAGCAATGTATTCCAATCCGATGATGTTCAAAACATTCAACAATACGTTTTATTTTGTTTTAGAAACAACTTATATTATTTCTGAGCTGTACTGTAAACCTTGTTTTATATGACCACCTTACCGGGGCACATGAACTATTTGTCACTATGTTAACAGATGATCTCGTAGACATTTAATCGTCACAACTGGTTAAGAAAATACAGAAATTTGCTTATTGAATATCCGTTCGCAAGCACAGAGAGAACTATTTTTGAAAATTTCCCACTTGAATGCTGGGCTTAATTATCAAGCCAGACATTCGTGGGGGTAAGTTTTCAAAAATAGGCTTCTCTTTAAAGAGACAAATGGGTATTCCTCAAGACTGCTGCAGATGTCTTTTGCCAGTTTGTCTTTGAACCCTTTCACCTGTTGATTTTGTTGTCAAAAGGTTAAATCTGAAGGTCATGGTGGAGTCAGTTATGTAAATTGGCCAGCAATCTGTGACTTGCTAATATCAGCTGCTGATGATGTACTTTGAGATGCGACGGACAGTCAATGTTGTCTTAACCCTTTAATGGTCAATTTTTCTCAAGAAATTTTAAATATTTGCTTATTGAATGTCCATTTGCAGGACGCCGCACCTCTAAACAGTCAGATATCTCACAAAAATTGAAATTGTTCCTCCGTGTTTGTCCATTTGAAGGTCAAGATAAGACAATTTTTGAAAATTTTACATTGGAATGACTGGCTCGGTTATCGAGCCAGTCATTCCAATGTTAAATTTTCAAAAATTGTCTTAACTTGACCTTCGAAACGACATTCCTGAGGACCACTGCAGGGACCGGTTTTTGCTGGCTGGACCATTAATGGGTTAAACAGATTGAGTTCTGATCATATGAAAGTACTTTTTAACTCCGCCAACAAAACTTACCTGGTATTATGTGATGGTGTTGTCCACCCGGGCGTGGTCTCCGGATCATCACTGCGCTAAGAGTTTTCAGATAAGCTTGAAACCTAAGCAGGCCTGTAGAAATTGAAAATGTGCGTAGCCCACAATCGTTATAAATGGTAGACAGAGTAGTTAATCATTTCCGTTTATTTAACCTTTTTTAACATATTTAGGTACAAAATATAAAAACTGCCTATCGCCAAAAGAGGTTGCCTCGAGAATATTTGCCAACGTGGACGAAGAAATGTGATACGCAATTTCTATAGGCCTATTAAGATATAGGCCTACGTCTGAGGAAGAGACCTAATGAAATGTATGACAAGCCAATGTCCAATTTGGCTGCCAGGCACTGGCAGCCATGTTGAGAATCGGTTTTCTCATGATAACCTTGTTACTGTTTGTTGGATCTGAGTTTGAAACTCCATAGGTTCATTGGACTAGGTTTGCGAAAGAAACCTATAGAAAAGCCAATACGGGATCGGTTTGAAACTTGGCCAATATTTTAGGAAGAAACCGATAGCAATTGGAGATGTTGAGAAATCCAATATGGGCAGTTTTTTGGCCACTAGACACTGGCATCCATCTTGAAACGCGGTTTCCTGATGATAACTATGTTTCCTTTTGTTTGAAATGGACGCTAAGAACAAGTAGCGATGTGCTGTTGTGATATTGTGATATAATGTGTTAACCCTTTAATAGTCAAGCCAGCCAAAACTGGCCATTGTAGTGGTCTTTGGAAATGTCCATTTGGCAGCCAAGAGAAGACAAGTTTTGAAAACTTACCACTGAAATGACTGATGACTGGCTCTGTAACAGCCAGTCATTCCAGTGATAAATTTCCAAAAATAGAGTTCTTGGCTGACAAATGGACATTTACTGAGAAATTGGAAATTTTCTTAATAAAATTTAACCATTAAAGAGTTAAGCACAGAATTTTAGTGGTCAAGATTTGTTACGGAAATTAAGATTTTTCCTCACTGAATGTTCAACTGCAGGTCAAGAGAAGACTTTTTTAGAAATTTACCACTGGAATGACTGTCTCGGTTATTAGCCAGTCATGGCTCGGTTATTAGCCAGTCATGGCTCGGTTATTAGCCAGTCATGGCTCGGTTATTAGCCAGTCATGGCTCGGTTATTAGCCAGTCATGGCTCGGTTATTAGCCAGTCATGGCTCGGTTATTAGCCAGTCATGGCTCGGTTATTAGCCAGTCTTTCCAGTGGTAAATTTGAAAAAATAGTCTTCTTGGCCTGTAAATGAAGAGGTCGGTTTGGACGATATTTTGACATTAAAGAGTTAAAGCTTAGCTCATTCTTATGTATGTTAATAGAGAATATGAGTTGTTCCCCTTTTCATGATCACGCAATTACATCTAATATCATCCGAGATCTGTGTACAGTTCACGCCCTTAATTAACCATTTCATCCTCAAAATCCATACATATATATATATATATATATATATATATATATATATATATATATGTTAATTTCATTGCAACTATAGAGATTTTAAAGTTGTTCAGCATTTTAAAACATGACTTGAAGCAAGAGTTCAAATTAATTTCAAAATATTCAACAACAATTCTTTTAGCGTATAGATGTAGCATAGGCCTCTGGTTGAAATAGTTAAGCTAGACAGAAGAATTTGGAATGAAAAGAGTTAACTGAAGTTTTTTCCCTGAGCACAATTACCACTGCATAATAATAATAATAATACAGCATGGTGTGATAAGAAACATTGCTAAATTATCACTTATACCTTGAACCCCTTACACACCGGAAATGAGAAATTCTTTTTAATATTTAAGGAATATTCTATTGAATATTTTGTAACTAATTGGACTGGAAGCTGTTTCTGCGTATGGCATATGGCAGCAATTGGTTACAGGTTCCAGTCAAATTGCTTTCAAAATATTCAACAACATTGCTGTATAAGTGTTGTGAAACTGAGACACTGAAATCACAATCGTTCTTGAAATTTCATGGGTTAGAAGGGTATCAGTATTAACCATTTAATGATTAAATTTTGTCAAGAAAATCAAGATACTTCCTTATTAAATGTACATTTGCAGGCCAGAAGACTATTTTGAAATGTTATCACTGGAATGGCTGGCTCGGTTACTGAGCCAGTCATTCCAGAGGTAAGTTTTCAAAAATACTCTTCACTTAAGATTACTGCAGAGGCCGGTTTTGTCCGGCTTCGTCAATGAAAGTGTTAAATACTGTTGGTGTAAGCAGTTGAAGTCCTTCAGAAACACTTGTGCATTGTATGAACCTTCTCTGATAAAATGTTAACCGTTGAATCCGCGCAGACCAGTGACAATGACAAATTCTGTATTATGTTGGGAATATTCTGTTGAATATTATGAAACGAATTTCACTCGAATAAGTTCCAATTAGTTTCAAAATATTCAACAGCTTTCCTGTCTAGCTGTCTTGAAATTCGTTAACGCTTAACACTGATGTCAAAATTTGAAACGAATTTAAAAGATGAACTGGTGTTAATTTTTCAAGAAATATCTTGGAAGATGTTGCTGTCTATTGTCCACCAAGATTGTTGAAAAATGTACACCAGTTTCTTTGCTATTGACACAGTAAAATATAGAATATTGCCATCAGAGTTGTAATGGTTAAAGGTTTGCATTGAAAGAAGCAGTAGTGTATGGGTTATGATGGGAGGATGAGTGCGCTTAACTGATATGAACTCTTCATTGATCAAACTGTACCTCTACATGTATGTCCTGCTGATGATGAGCTAGACATGCATAAAATAGGACATTACGCATACCGTACACAGGCACGCAGCACATGCCAGGCTAGATGCATATGTAGATCAATTTATATGCATGATATATATTTGTAGATCAATCATTGATCTATATTAATCGTGTCACACACGTGATATTCACTGATAGAGTGTATGCAGAATTAGACCACCGATTGTCTAGATCGACAGTAGACTGGCCAGATGCAGGACACATTATTGATACAGAGTACACTTTAACATTGGTTTTGTTCTATGTCTGAACACTCAGCTGATGTTAGGTATCCAAGCAGTGAGACAGAAAACAAAGATCGGTGCTTGTATTTTTCCTTTGACACACTAGCTGACAGCTATAGTTTGTCTTAGATATAATGGAATGAGATACTTTGCTTCGCCTGCTTTTACTGATTACTGATTTTCATTCACTTAATGTGTCGATGTATATACATGTATATATATTTGTGCTTAGCTTTTGGCTATAGCATATTTAGTGGTCGAGCTCGCCAGCAATGGATTCCTGTAGTTGTCTTGAGAAATGTCCAATTTGCATATCAAAGGAGGACACCATATTTATAAAAAGGTGCCACTGTCTCAATAATAACAGTCAGTCATTACATTCATAAATTGTCGGAAAATGCATGTAGATTGACATTCACTTAACCCTTTAGCCCTCAAATTTGTTTAAGAAAATTACAATTTTCTCATAGAAAATGGGCATTTGCGTATCAAAAGATTATTTCTGCAAATTTTTCACTTGAATGACGGGCTCAATTGATTATTGAGCCAGTCGTTCCAGTAATAAATCTTCAAAAAAGCGCCATCTCTTTTTCTGCAAATGAACATTTCCCAAGAAACCACTTTTGGCCATCTTGAGTGTTAACTGTCTGACTGCTGCAAGTCACCGGCCAATAATTTCAATGGGTGATAATATTTTGAAAACAATTTGACTGAAAGTTGTTGGTGGCTTAGCCACCAACAACTTTCAGTCAAATTGTTTTCAAATTATTCAACATATCCAGAGAAACGGCAATATGCAGAAATTCAGCAGGGAGCCATTTAAAGTATTAAAACGCCATATTGAAACAAATTAACCTGACAGCATGTTTTTAACATCGATTGTATCGCTAGTTGTGACTATCTGTGATAGTGAAGCATAGCAATTACCTAATTTGCTAAAATATTTTATGATGGTCCTTCTCCCTGGCTTTAACCCTCAAATTTGTTCATGAAAATTTATATTTTTCTCGTAGAACATGTCCATTTGCAGACCAAGAAAAGAGTATTTTTGAAAATTTACCCAGCCAGTCATTCCAGTGATAAATTTTCAAAAAATAGTCTGCCCATCGTCTCCAAATGGACATTTCTCAAGACCACTGCAGAAGCCATTTTTGGATGATATGATGGTTAAAGTAGCAACATGTATATTTTAGATTAGGTTGGTGCAGATATTGGATTCGTGTGATACTGTGCTCTGCGGATGCAGTAGTTTGAAACATCCTACAATCAGTCCGTCTCTGGTCACAGTTTCACTTTCCTGTCCTCAGTGAGACTCCTTAGCTTCCTCAAGTTCTTCCTGGTTGTTAGTGTACCCAGTCCGGCTGCTTTTAGATCAGTATGTAGCACACTTAGCATGTTTGTACAGTGACATCCTCTACAAGCTTTGTAGATGTTGACAACTTGACACGGACTAGAGAAAATTCCATGGCTTTCTGAGCAGTCATGTCTTGTGGCATTCGCTGACCATGGTCAAACATAGACCATCTTTTATTGGGCCACCATCACGGGTAGTGGGACTGTATTGCTTCTATTGCATATAGTGTGTATAATGTGTGTGGCACATCTTTGGAGATTATACTGTCCAGCCAGTAATGCTGGGTTATAGTACAAAGGTGTCCGCGTTGATAAGCATCAAGTTTATCTAGAACTGCATTCAGAGTTGCCCAGCTGTTGCAGTTTTACAGCATCAGCGATACTTTGGTCGCGTCATACAAGCGTCGTTTCTTGGTTATAGGGATCCACAGATTCAGTTTCCAAAAGAACTGGAAGGCAATGTTTCGTGTGACGCAGCGTACACTGATGTTGGAGGAGCTGTACATTAGTGAACCAAGGATTTTGCGCTTCCTCCATTCCTCAGCACCACGTAACCGGGATGCCTTTGTCATTCACTTATGCTTATGCAATTTTTGCTTCGAGTGATCACGATCGATTATTAAGAATAATCGTGATTACTTGATTAATCAACTTGGGTACAAATTACCATAACAACAGATGCATATCAATGTCGAAATTGCAGCAATAGTTGTTAGAAATGTTCATTTGCAGGCCAAGAGAAGACTATTTTTTTTAATGTTTCACTGACTCAAAACCACTCATTCCAGTGATACATTTTCAAAAATATGCTTCTCTCGACGTACAAATGGACATACATTCACTGAGCAAAATGTCAATTGCCGTGACCGATCGCATCAAAGAATAATTAAATTGTAAATTTTGAAATATTTTATGCATTATAAATTATTCACGATTATTTAATTTTTAATCGTATAAATTAACGATTTACAAAATAATCACGATTTTCAATTTAATCACGTAATCGTGCAAGCCTACATGACTTTGTCTGTTGCTGATAGGTGTACATGGGTAGACTCAGTCTTGGCTTCATTCGTTAAGAGATTCGCATGCTTGAGTTGTGCTGCTGTTATAAGGGCATGGAGGGAGGGGCTTCTTTTCCTTTCATCTGTGACTTATACATCGTCTGCATACTCCATCATGGGTGGGGTTGTTCTTGCGGAGTGCTCGCGCACAGATGAGAGAGCTGTACCAAGGTAGCAACATTTAACCTTTTAATTATCATGCCGGCCAAAACCGCCTCTGTTAGGATCTTGGGAAATGTCCATTTACAGACCAAGAGAATACAATTTCTGAAAATTTACCACTGAAATGACTGGCTCGATAACCAAGCCAGTCATACCAGTGATAAATTTTCAAAAATTGTATTCTTGTGGCCTGTAAATGGACATTCAATAGGAAAAGTTTTAATTTTCTTGACTAAATGTGACCATTCAAGGGTTAAACAGCACAGGAGAGAGGTCATCTCATTGTGGAGATCCAGTGGAGGGCTCGAATGATGCAGACTCACTTTTACTCACACTTTCATCTTGCTATTTGCCAATAACAATCACAGCTCATCGTCATCATAACCAGTTAGATGTAGGATGTCCAGGATGCTTGATTGTTTGATGGTGTCCAAAGCCTGTGACATGATATTGGAATTCCTGGGTGTTATTTTGACACCAATTTGATTTCTCCCTTCTCATATGAATACTGTAATTTGTATTGAAATCTTATACTCATTATTAGATCACCTGGTCCATGGTGACCGTTTGTCGTCTGTCAATTATATCCCATCTTCTCCTTAATGGTTTAACTGATTTCAACCAAATCTGGCTATAGGGATCCTATAGCGCTAGGCTCCAGAACTTCTATTCAGAAATTGATTGCTGATTTTTTTGGGTGAAAATCTTAAATTTTATGCAAAATTTACCTGAAATTTTCAAACCGAATCTTGTCAGCCATTTGATACATTTCAACATAATATGGCTAGAAGGACCTACAACAAAATATGGCTAGAAGGACCCACAACAAAATATGGCTAGAAGGACCCTCAACAAAATATGGCTAGAAGGACCCTCAACAAAATATGGCTAGAAGAACCCCTTTATGGGGGGTCCACTACAGAACAACTATTCAGAATTTTAATTTCTCAATTTTTATAGTGAAAATCTTAGATTTTATGAAAAATTAACTGAAATTGTCAAAATGTATTTAGCCACTTGGTGGATTTCAGCTGAATCTGGCTGGATGGATTCTATGGTGCTAGACTCCAGAACCTCTATCTAGAATTTTGATTGACAAATTTTTGGGGTGAAAAATATACAGAAAATCGTCAAAATGTATCTTGTCCTTAGCCACTCGAAGTTGAAGGTCAAGGCCATTATTCAATGTTTATACAGTTTTCGCTTTAACTTACTCCTGGCACCTTCTCCAGACGCTTTGATTTCTGGATTATTTATCTAGTGAGTAAGATGAATTTGTGTAGGTTGATTAATGAATACATGAATTGGAGAAAGCTGTAATTTATTACCTTGATTTTGTTTTCAAGTTTGAACTTAGAATAAACTTGCGTGTAGCTATATATGTTGACTAATTAAATCTAGCTTATTTGAGGAAGTAATAGTGGTGAAATATCTTACCTGTCTAACTTCTGCAAGCCACCAGACAATTTCAATGGGCTATAACTGTGAACCTGCTGAATATTTTGAAAACAATTTGACTAAAAGTTGTTGGTGGTTTAACCACCAACAACTTTCAGTCAAATAATTTTCAAAATATTCAGCATATCCAGACTTAAACTCCATTGGAAAATGTTGTTGGCAGAGATTCATCAGGCAGACAGTAAAACACGATAGGTGTTGCTATTGTGGCCACAACACCATTTTCTAAGCGAAGACAATTTAAATCGTAATAAAGAGCATTTAAACAGTACCTGGTTAAAAACCTGAACAATTCTGAAATCCCACTAGTAAATAACCACCTATACACGCATGTTGCTTGTCAGATGTTGAATATTTTGAAACTAATTTGTTTGGAAGCTGATGTGTGCTACCTTTGACAGTCGCGCATAGCTTCCAGTCAAACTAGTTTCAAAATATTCAGCAAAATAGGTCTTACGTTGCGATGTTATGTCTGGTGTTTAGTATGGGAAGGGTTATTATATGCTGATTATTTATCTATGTGTGTTTAAATAAATGAATCGTTTAACCCTCTGGCCCTCATATCGGCCAAAAACGGCCTCTGCAGTGGTTTTGAGAAATGTTCATTTGCAGACCAAAAGAAGACTATTTTTGAAAATTTACCAGTTCAGTCACTCCAGGGGTAAATTTTCAAAAATAGTCTTCTTGGTCTGCAAATGGACATTTTGTAAAATTTAAATTTTCTTGAATAAATTCAAAGCGTTAACACTCAATCTATGAAAAAATTACGTCGGTAGTCGTCTTAAGTAATGTCAAATTGCAGACCGACATAAGGTGGTTTTTTTTCTAAATTTGACACTGGAATGACTGGCTCGATAACTGAGCCAGCAGTCATTCCCGTGGAAAACTTTCTAAAATAATTGTTTCTTGATTTTCAAATTAATATTTTCTATGAGAAAATTGAAAAAACCCGACAAGTTTCTGAGTTAAATGGTTAAATATCGTCTATGATGTTAAAATTATAGATGCATGTATGAGGATACGTTACAACATTTGACCCCCGTGAGGAGGCGTATTCAGTCATGAATTTATTCACTGAACATTCTAGAACCTTGGAGAGTTTGCTCTAAATATTAACAAGAAAAGCAGAACGTTTTTATATATATATATACACGTATCATACTCTGGTCAAGGTGATCTCATTCTGCGCTTTATACATGTACATTACAGGCTGGTTCAGAAAAATGTATGTAGTAGCATAAAATTTAATCTAAGTGCTGGCCTGTTTGCTGGCCTGTTTGCTGGCCTGTTTGCTGGCCTGTTTGCTGGCCTGTTTGCACACTATAGTATCGATGCTTTTAGGTAAAGGTACATTTGAATCCATTTTGAAAATTATCTTGTGAAAGCTGCTGTTGACAAAAGCTTTTGACAGCATCAGTTTAAAAATGAGCCTGCTAAAGGGGATTGGATAATAGATTAACTTACAATAGACTGTAGAGACAGCAGTGGATAAAAGGGGTACAAACATGAATGATTTGTAGCTCACCGGGTCTGAAGGGCCAAGTGAGTTTATGCCGTGGCAGCATCCGTCGTCTGTTCATCCGTCAAAGTGCTCCTACTTAATGGTTTGACCGATTTAAACCAATTTGGGCTGGAAGGATCCTATAGTGGTAGGTTCCAGACCTTCTATTCAGAATTTTGAATTGCCAATATTTTGGGTGAAAATCTGAGACTGGAAAATTTACTGGAAATTGTCAAAACACATCTCCTTTTTAATCGCTTGGTGAATTTCAAGCAAATTTGGCGGGAAGAATTTTATATCTTAGATTTCATTAAAAAATTTACCAGAAATTTTCAAATTGCTTCTTCTCATTACCATTTTCAACGATTTCAACCAAATTGGACTGAAAGGATCCTATCATTTGAATTGTGATTGGTCAATTATTTGATGGACATCTTTGATTTTCCGAAAATTATCCATCGTGCAAATGGTTCAAATGCTAATGGTCCAGGTGAGCATCACAGGCACTTGTATCTCTTGTTCGTACAGGAAAACTAGTGCAATAATTTAAATGGGAGGGAATGCGGAATCTGCTTCCAGTCATAATAAGTACTTGCAAAGTATGAACTGAAATTAATGTCTAATGTTAGTCTGTTTAACATTCTTTCATTCAAGAAAGGTGGTTGATCATTATAAGAACTGGCATTTACAGGTAAAAAGTATTTTTGAAAGTTTATCATACATATGGCTGGCTTTTTTATGTTAGTGAGCCATGTTATTTACTGGTCTAGCATTTAGAAAGGGTCAATGTCGCTGGTAAAATAGCAGAATGCGTTTATTTCCCAGTTTTCACCTGCAAATGAACATGAACTGCTTCAATCTCTTCTCTCTTAGCTCTTTCACTGACAAATCCCTGAAAAAGTAAATTCTTTCCTATATGCATAGCATATTCTATTAGATAGTTAGAAGTTAATAACTGACAGATGTTGCCATCTAAGGGGTAAGGCAGCATCAGCTTCCAGTCATTACTTTCAAAATATTTACTAGATTTCCTGTAGTGTTGTCTTGAACTTGAGATACAGGGAATTCAGCGATGAAAGGGTTAATAATCCTGACGTTTTCATGATCTAAATTAGCCATGAAAATATAAATCTCTCTACAAGAGAAACATATTTTATGAACATGAACACTGATGTACCTGGCTCAGCAACCTTGTGGCCTAGCTTTTCCTCTTGAAATTCTATTTTCTCATTGGACCTTTCCACTGTATTCATCCAGCATATGACGTCATAATCAACTACGTGATGTGTAGAATGATGACATAATGAATGATGTCATGAATGACGTAGATAAGTACGTCACCAACGCATATTTTAAGACGGACTGTGCATTGTTGTACGATTTATATAATACTATTATTTACTATTTAATACATATTCTGTTGAATATTTTGAAACTAATTTGACTGGGCGCTCATAGGCAGCAACAGCACCAAATTATTTACAACATATTCAACCGTTTACCTGTGTAGTTTTCAGGAAATTGATAGTTAGGGCATTCGTGGATCGATCAAACCCAACACGGTGAAGTGTGGGTGGAGGTTAGCTAGAGGTGGGCGGGGCATAGCTAGAGGTGGGCGGGGCATGGCTAAAACTGGAAAGGTCCATTTCAAGACAACTAGACAATCACTGTTTTAATGCTGGACACTGAACTATTACTCACTTATAATGTGTTATTTCTTTGACAGATGACAGTGACAGCATACTGGATGGGCCACGCAAAGAACGCATTAATGACGAGAATGGAAACCCGCTGTCTACAGACTACAGACTGATGCAAGAACTGGCCAAGACAAAAAATGGCAGCGCATTCTTGGGTGGCAAGTCCAGTATTGGTGGTTCCGGGTATAGCACACACAATCACACCGACATATCCGCTCATGGCAGCGCCACTCTTTCCAGCAATGTGGAAGAATCACACAGTACATCCGCTGACCTGGATAGACGCAGACAACGAAAAAACAAGAAAAACATGAAGGAAAAACACGTCGCTGCAGAACTGAGGCCACAGGACGAGCCTGGTTATTTCGGTGATAAGAACATAGAGGACATTTTACAAATGATTGAACCGGGCAATGATTTAAGCCATTCTAAAGTAAAGAAAGCTACTGAAGGAAATGGCTTAGGCACGGTTAAAATAGAAAATAAAAATGTTAAAAAACCAAAAGAAAAGAAAACTAAGAATTCAATTTCGCCAAATAGCATAGATACTGTCGAAGCAGCAGGCATAATCCCGTCTCAGGTTAATGGGCATGAGCTTCTCATGGCTGATGTTAGCGATACCGCTAAGGAGACGGTTATAGATGAAAGTGACATTGTTAGTAATCTTGATGATGGTGAGGCTAATGCATCTTCAGATCCATTATTGTCATCGTCATTATCATCATCCATGCCATCATCTGTTCATAGTAGTCACATTCATGTCACATTATCTATCAATTGTCCAACTGCTGCTACACAATTGAAATCAGATGTTGCCGCTAGCCAGACCAGTACAACTAGTGCTGTCAAGATTAATAATAACAAAGCAGACAGTACTGACAAAAACGATAACCAGGTCACGGCTAATACTAACAATAAAGTAATCAATAATTGTAAGAGTAATAAGATATCGAACACCATGGGTATGAGTAAAAAATTTGACAATATTTGTGATAAGACTGATGTAGAGAGTAGTGCCATAATAACATTGTCCAGTGGCGATGCTGTGACAGACTTATCAGTTAAAAGTGATGCCATTAATACAGAGAAGGCCTCTGTTAGCTGTGATAATACTAGTGACTCATTGGAAAAGACTGATCCTCCTAGCTTAGCACTTGATTCGTCTAACAATTTCAGTGTTGTGGAGACGAAAATTTATAACAATGACATTGTACCCATTGAAGCCGAGTTCTGTCAGGTCGTAAGTCGAAAAAAGAAACGGCCCGGTAAGGAGATGATCCGCACTAACACGCTGCCCGAAGAGTTGCCCCGACGGCCGATGTACATTAGAAAACATTATGTTCGATCGGTGACACCACCACCTTCATTTAGAGCACCTCGGCCACCAGTACCATCACATGCTCGGGAACTTAGTCCATCTTCTTTCCCGGTTCTTGGTCAACCAAGAGGCAATAACACAAGTTCTAGTCTTGAGACGCGGTGGAGTTCAACAGGCGATGTACGCCATGAGATTCCATTCGCTGGTCCCTTGGATGATAGTGATATGGAGTCTGTGAAATCATTACCGATATCACAAGGAGGTTACTCTGATTCAGTTTTAATGACCGGTTTGCCCATACCTACAGTGTCGTATGCCCGCATGGCAGCAACAAGACCGACTTGCACTGGTAGTATGTGCACAACATCTTCCATATCATCTGCCGACAGTCAATCAATGCCCAGCAGGAACATAAAGACAAGTCCCGCTGCAGTGCCGGTCTCAAAACCAGCAGCAACATGTTGGAAGGGTGTTCCAACAGAACGGCGCCATTCTCTCGGTTCCGGACCAGATATGGCTATTAAAGAGAATGATTTACAGAAAATGGCATCTGATTATCGCGTTAAAGGCGGTAGTCAGGAAGTCCTCTGTGCTCCTGACTGTGAAGCAGAACAGGGGAATGTTGAAAGTAGTTGTTTTCAGAAACCAAATAATGGTGATTACACGACTGAAACAGAACCAGAATCTAGCTTCTCTATAGCCATGCGAAATTCACTGAATTATGAAGTCAAAACGGAACCCATGTCTCCATCTATTGAGACAAATCCTCTGAAGTCTGATTCTGTTTTGGAAACGGGGAAGACAAATTTTTCTAGTAACGTAAGCGCTGTAAAGCCTCTTGCTCCAACACCTAGTAAGAATGTTACAGTTGTTCATTTTAATGGACCCAAACTTGCCAATAAAGTGGGATCTTCCAATTCTTCAACCTCTACACACGGATTACAGACAAAATCTCTCAGTTCAACAACGCCAATGGTAGTGAAGGTGCCAACTAGTAATGGACGAAAACCAAAGCAGTCTGTAATATTTCTGGACAAACAGGACTCCCAGCCCATGGTTAAATTAGATATCAGTTTTTTTTATGAACCGGATATAGATCCAGTGACTATTAAGACAAATATTAGTAGTAGTGATAGTAATAGCCCTAGTAAAATTAAAACAATTGAAACAGATATGAAAAAAGCAAATGTGATCTCTCTAGTGTCTGAAATATCATTTAAACAAAGCGAATTAGGTGTTAATACTGAATGCGACAATGTTCCAGCGGTCACATCAAGCGATTCACAGATAGCTGATACTACAGGAATTAGACATAATGCAGATAGTGCATCTGTTAGCACTGATGTATGCAGAAATACAGCCAGTGTCGGTGTTAATACCGCAGATGATGATAACCCTTCAGTACCACCCCCATCATCACCATCATCATCACAGTCACTTTCAGTGAATACTGACGATAAGCCTGTGTTGACAAAGATTTCTGATGTGTGTAGTTTAAATGGAATTATAGCACCCGGTTCCGGAAAAGTGGACGACAACAAAATGGTTTCTGTTGTCGCTGTGTCACCCGAAGACTCTTTTTCAATAAAATGTTCGTTATCAACTCGGCATTCAGAAACAGAAATTATCAACTCGTCGTCGTCGTCTGTTGCGGTAGAACAGTCACATATAAACCCTCCTCAATCCAAAGAAGACTTTCAGACATTAACATATGGTGATTCAATTCCAGAGAATTCTCCATCCTCCTGCATTATCTGTCCTGGTGCTCCTGATGAAAAGGCTGTGACACCATCTGCAGTCACAGTACTGGAAGACCCCATTATCACAAAAACTATGAAACAGATTCGCTTTTTGATGGCTGATACTTCTGCAAGCTCTGAGCGTTTCAACATGGACGACGTTGTCTGCTACCTGTCTAAAGGTAATTATTGTTATATAATCAACATATTGTAGAGCCGGCTTAAATATAAGAATTTTTAACCCTTAGCACACTGATGTCAATATTCTATCTTTAGCGGTGTGAATAGCAAAGATACTGGTGTACATTTTTCCTTCAACAATTTTGCTGGAAGATGTTGCTGTCTAAGACAAAATTTGTTGAGAAATAAACACCAGTTCATCTTTTACTTTAATTTGAAAATTTTAAATTTTGACATCAGAGGGTTACAGGTTAATTGTGACTCACAACTAGTATACGTTTATGGTCTGTCTCTCTCTCTGTCAGTCAGTCTGTCTTTCTATCAAATGTGTTTTTTAAAATGTGTAACATGCTATGCACACCACTTAGGCATATTAGAATTGTTTCTCAGTTTATATTTCATGACTGGTAAACCTTATTGGAACTAAGTTATGAATCAGAATGTTGACATTGAAGTAACAAGGTCATACGGTCAAGTCGCTATGATGTTGAAACACCAATTCTGCTTTTTGAACTTTAATAATATTTTACATTTGACTCCCCACTCATCATCTCTCCAGCCTTCAGAATTGGTTAGTTTTTAGGGAACTAAGCTTGGGAACATGGTTGACAGATTGACATGAAATGGTCAACCAATAATTTTGTGGTCAATGTCAAAGGTCAAGATTATGTTGAATTTGGTACAAGAACTAATTTCTAATCCTTACATCAAGTTCTGTTTGACCACTCACTATTTATCACAGCTTATTTCTAATCCTTACATCAAGTTATGTTTGACCACTCACTATTTATCACAGCTTATTTCTAATCCTTACATCAAGTTCTGTTTGACCACTCACTATTTATCACAGCTTATTTCTAATCCTTACATCAAGTTCTGTTTGACCACTCACTATTTATCACAGCTTATTTCTAATCCTTACATCAAGTTCTGTTTGACCACTCACTATTTATCACAGCTTATTTCTAATCCTTACATCAAGTTCTGTTTGACCACTCACTATTTATCACAGCTTATTTCTAATCCTTACATCAAGTTCTGTTTGACCACTCACTATTTATCACAGCTTATTTCTAATCCTTACATCAAGTTCTGTTTGACCACTCACTATTTATCACAGCTTATTTCTAATCCTTACATCAAGTTCTGTTTGACCACTCACTATTTATCACAGCTTATTTCTAATCCTTACATCAAGTTCTGTTTGACCACTCACTATTTATCACAGCTTATTTCTAATCCTTACATCAAGTTCTGTTTGACCACTCACTATTTATCACAGCTTATGTTAGCTCTGAAGAAATGAATACTCATTATACTTTGCCCCTTTAATGACCAAACTTTGTCAATAAAATTCTAATTTTCTCGTAGAAGGTGGCCATTTGCTGACCAACAGAAAACTATTTTTGAACATTTATCACTGGAAAGGCTGGCTCGGTTATCGAGCCAGTCATTCCAGTAGTACATTTTCAAAAAATAGTCTTCACTTGGCCTGTAAATGGATATTTCTTAACACTTGCAGATGCCGTCTTTGGTCGGCTTAGGTGTTAAGGGGATAAACATAATTTAATTTTTGTTCAGATGTGTCTCCCATACAATTACAAATATTATATAATAAATACTGTACATCAAGATAGCGGTCTGCGGATGATGGAAATAATTATATACTATAGTAAGGTAACGAGAATAACTAATTAACCCCTTTAATGGTCAAGCCCCGGCCAGAACCGGCCTCTGCAGTCATCCTTAAGAATGTCCATTTGCAGGCCAAGAGATTATTTAAAGAAGTTTACCATAGGAATGCCTGGCTCGATAAACGAGCCACTCGAGCCAGTCATTCCAGTAGTAAATATTCAAAAATACTCTTCTTGGCATGCAAATGGGTATTCAATAAGGAAATATTTGGATTTTCGTAACCAAATTTGACCACTAAAGACTTAATAGATTAATAGCTCAATTATAATTAATGGTCACTTTAATTTAGTCGTCACGGTCAATGGTCAAGATTATACGAAAATAAAATTACCTCTGTCTAAGATCATCACCATAACATTAATTACAACCAAACTAAACATTGCATTCAGGGCATAATTTATCTGGTATCGCATCTCAATTTGCTACATGTATTTAAGCAGTTCCTATACATTCTGCAACATGCATAGCTGTATATGCTATGCAAAATTTGTACACGATTGCAATTTATCATTGATTTTCAAAATTCTATCATTAACCCTTTTAAGAACAAATCCCTGAAAAAGTACATTCTTTACAATGTATACCATATTTTGTTGAATATTTTGAAATTAATATGACTGGAAGCCATTGCTGCCTAAGGCAGCAATGGCTTCCAGTCATATTAATTTCAAAATATTCAACAACTTTCCTATTTGTTTGCTCTGAGTTTGAGGTACAGGGAATTTATCGATGAAAGAGTTGATTGCTATACATTTTTGCCGATAGCGTTACAATTTATAGTTTGCATAACGATACATGCTATGCAAATATCAAATTCTGAATTATGCCCTGGCATTTATTCTAGCGAATGAATTTCATTTTGACCTCTACGATAACATAGTCAGTCATTCCAGCTGTAAATTTTAAACAAATGTTTTCTTGGCCTAAAGACGGTGATTCAACAAATACAATTTTAGATTTTCTTGACAACTGTTACTCTTCATTAACCGAGACATCCGCATGTAATGTCTGTGACAATATCTAAACGGCTATTACAGTGCAATGGAGGAATCTAGTTTTAGCTACGCCATGCCCCTCTCTTAGCTAAGACACACTCACTTCACCCGTGTTGGGATCAAACGATCCCTTCACTCCCTGAATCTCAATTTGCAGAAAACTATACAGGTAAACTGTTGAATATTTTGAAACTAATTTGACTGGGTGCTGTTGCTGATTATGGCACCAACGGTGCCCAGTCAAATTAGTTTCAAAATATTCAACAGCATGTTTATTATTAATATTTTAGTAAAGACATAATTCGTACAACTTGACAGACTATGAAGGATTTATGACTGACTAAATTACGTCATTCATGGCGTAATTGATTATGACGTCGGCCTATATATCACACAGTTGATTATGATGTCATATGAATGACTGAGAGACTGGATTCCTCTATTGGAATTTAAGTATACAGTAATCAATTTCACGTTTTAATCGAACAGGTATAATCATCTGCTTTTAGCTCAACTTTGCGAAGTTAAATGCTATTGTAATGCCCTCTGCGTCGACCCGCGGCGATGGTGGCGTCCAATTTGCCTTTGTCTCAACATAGATTTTCATTTCTGGGTGTGTGTATTCAAACTTGGACACATGCATCTCTGTAATGAGAGGACTTGACAGTGTGAGCTTTGGTCAAAAGGTCAAAGGTACAGGTCACTGTTCTTGGTAAAAAAAAAAATCTCAACCTTTTTAGCTCAACTTAGCAGCTTATATCTCATGTTTGGTTAATCAAACTGGACCCAATCTTGGACACATGCTGCCTTATAATAAGAGGGCATGATGCAGTAATGTTGGGGTCAACGGTCAAGGTCATTGTGATCTGTATAAAAGACTTTCATCATTAACAGTTTACTTCTTGCTTAACATTTTATATGGCATGTTTGATTAAGCATACAGGGCCCAAATTGTGATTTAGTGCTTTCTGATAATGGGCTGACAAGACATGATCAGCTTGGCATCAAATGATCTAATACACGGTCAGTGTTATAATAACAAAACGTTTTCTATGCTCAACTTAGTGGTTCATATCTCATATTTGGACTGGTTAGTCATACTGGACCAAAACTTGGACAAATGCTTCCTTATAATGGGAGGGCCGGACACAATGGTGTTGGGGTCAAAGGTCAAGGTGACTGTGATCTTTATAAACTTTCAACATTAACCTTTTGCGTTTAGGTCAAGCTAGCGTTTTATAAAATGTTTCATTAAGCATAGGGCCAATATGTGGACAAGCACTTCAAAATTCATAATATATGATAATGACAAATCCTAGGGCTTTTTTCAACAATAACATTCAATTGCATTAATCTCAACTTAGTGGTTCATATCTCAGCTTAGGGTAGGCTAAATATTTGAAATCAAGCGTAGCACTGCAATGTTGTAAAGTCGAGAATCATGGTTGCATTATAACCCTTATTTCTGGTTGAACGCTGAGTGAGTCTCATTTGGTAATTAAATAAATTGACAAACCATCCTGATGTGTGCGCTAACTTTCTTGTGTTCCTGTTTCAGAATGGGATAGAGCCCAAGGATTGGCAGAGAAAGGTAAGCAATATAGCTAGCTGCACTGTATGACTAGGTCAAATGTCATTATAGCCTTGCTAGAAGAATCTTGTCAAGCATGCCAAGTCTGTAGCTCATCTGGATGAGGTTATGCAATGCTAATTTGTTCGTTGGCTGCTGTCCGCCAACACATGTGACATGGCACATTTGGCCAATTGTGTGTGGAGTAAGCTCAAGTCTGGCAGATATGCTCCTTTTCTCGATATCGAACATTAAAGTTTTGAAATTAAAGGTTACAGAAGGAAAGCTATTGAAATTGATGGTGATTAAACATCCAATATGGCCGCCAGCGATCTTGAATATCGGTTTCCAGTTGATAACTCCTATACCGTTAATCTGATCACTGAAACTTCATGGGTTCATCGAACCAGTTCTGAGTAAAACCAACAATCGAAATTGACTCCGATTTGAAAATATAAATCCAATAGATCTTGAAAATCTGTTTCCGGATAATACATGTAACCTCATCACCATTTGTCAGATCAATCTGCAACTTGACACGTTTGTAAGACATGGTCTGAGGAGGAAATCGCTTGAAATTGAATACAACACAAAATAGAATATGGCGGACAAACGATGGTAGCCAAATTGAAAATATGATAATGTGTCATAGTTATCCTGCAGCAAATAAGATTAGGAAAATATTTGAAAATTTCAGTGACGATCGTTTTCTGAACTGCCATTTTTCTTTGATATTTGTAGCCTCCATTATTAGCTCACCTGACCTGAAAGGCCAAGTGAGCTTATGCCATGGCGACCATCCGTCGTGTGTCCGTCGTCCATCAACTTTTCCTTTAAACAACTTCTCAAGAACCACTGGGCCGATTTCAATTATATTCGGCAGGAAGCATCCTTAGGGCATAGCCTCATAGGAATCAGTTTGTTCAAACGAAGCCTATTAGCCAATTTGGCCGGCAGCCATCTTGGATTTTGTCCGATTTTTAGAAACGTCAAAATCTCCGGGATCGCTTGGTGGATTGAAGCAAACCCCATGAAATATGATCTAGGGCAAGAGTTGAACCAAGTTTGTTTAAGGGAACTTGATTGATCAAATCTGTTGGCGGCCATTTTGGTTGACCTAGTTTTAGCGAAAACGACTTCTCCAGAACCGCTGAAGGGATCGGGCCGAAATTTGGCAGATATGATTAAGGACTAACAGTGATTAAAGTTTGTTCAAAGGAAGTTGATCCGTCAAAAAACATGGCCGCCGTGGGTCAATCGAAATATAGTGTGTTTGGCGGCCATATTGGTTTTTTTTATTTGATGGATTTTGAGGCTGAAATTGCTTTTATCTATGTTTTTGGATATTCTGATCTAAAATTTGCAATTTTGGAAACTGTCTGATAAACGGTTTCTTAGATCATTTTCCCGCCAAAAGCTCCCATACTAAAGCAATGGGAAATAAAAAATATCTCGAGAACTACTGAGCTGATTTCAATTATATTTGGCAGGAATTATCCTTAGGGTGTAGAGATTCAAGCGATCGGCCAATTGGGCCAGTGGCCATCTTAGATTTCGGCCGATTTTTAGAAATGTCTAAAAACCCTCTTCTCCGAAACCGTTTGAGTAATCGATTCAGCACTCATGAATGGCCTGGTTCTCATGAAAGCCGCTGAACGGATTGGGCCGAAATTTGGGAGATGATATTGATGACTAATGGCCATTAAAGTTTGTTCAAGAGAAGTTGATACATAAAGAAATATGGCCTCTGTTTTCTTGTTACAAGTCTGGTCAACTCATTAGAGTTCTACTTATTGTTAATGACCATTCTAGTTGAAATGCCTATGGTCCAGGTGAGCGATACAGGCCCCTTGGGCCTCTTGTTGTAATTGTGTATTTCCTGTGGTAGGCCTAGACGTAAAGCGCACTCGGCTAGATAGTGGTATAAGAACTTGGCTGAAAGTTGTTGCAGTAACAACTTTCCTTCAAATTATTTGTGAAATAATCAGCAGATGATGTATGTGGCGCAATCTAATGTGTTGAAAACGATATGACGTAAAATCATTGCTGCAACAACTTTAAGCCAAATCGTTATCAAGGTAATCAGCCGGGTTTTCACCATGTTCAATGTAGTAACACATTCTGAAAATATCTCGAACAATTTGACTGACTGTCGTTGCTGACTAATGCAACAACTTTATCAAATTTGCAAGCTCGGGCAAACTCCTAGCTTCTTCTACTCAGGAGAATAAATGGATACTAGTACAAAAACGTAGGTAGTTACTTGCGATAGTCTCAAGAACACCCATCCCTTAGAAACTGGGCAATTTTTATCCTATTAAACATTGAAACTGCAGTTTGAAATCAGCGATTTAAGGTACAACTTATTCGCTACCATTGCTTTTGGCTACCAGTGACAGATTTCTCTGTCATACATGTCATAAGATCTGAATACAAAATAACTGGGTCGCAGAAAAATCTGCTGAATGGTAAGAAATCATTACACATTTTTATTGTGACGTCAGTCTACATGTGACATAATTGATTATGACATCATATAATTGAGTGACAGATCGGATTACTCCATTATCTCCTAATTTATTTTGTGTATTTGTCTCAGGTGACGGGCGTGTAACATACATGTGAGAGACTGTACTGTAAGATGGTGGGCGTGTCCGATTGTCTTCCTTTTGGCTTCTGGCAATCTTATCACAGCCTCACGATGGACCTGGCTGGTTATAGTTTAGCAGGCTACACCTTCACGTCGCTGTACATATATATACGCTTACGTAGTATATCCAGCAGAATTTGTTTCATTTACGAGTTTATATGTGTTTGTAGAGAAACGCTTACCTGTATTTCTGCACCTGTCCTGTACTACGTTTACACTCGTTCACTTGCCCTGGGGTACTTAATAGTAGGAGTGGGTTTTTTAATTTTCTCATGGCGAATGCCCATTTGTTGGCCAAGTGGAATATTTTTGAAATCTTACCATTAGAATGATTGGCTCAGTTACCTATTCAATCATTCCAGTGGTAGGTTCTTGCTTAAATATTCTTACTGTCCTGTCAATGAACATTTCTCATGACCACACCAGAATCCATTTGGGCCGCTTTGGCCATTAGAAGTTTCAAATAAACAAAGAGCTAACTCTTTATATGTGGAGAGAGTAGTTTTGAGAGCTAAGCACTGCTGTGGCTAAATGAGCCAGCCATATGCCAGTGTTAAGTTTTCAAAGTACATCTCTCTACATGTAAATGACAATGGATGAATCCAGTTTTAGCTATGCCCTGCCTATCTCTAGTTAAGCTCCACCCACGCATCATCCGTATTGGGATCGATCCCTGTACTAATTTGAGTGGGTGATGTTGATGCCTATGGCAGCAACTGTGCCCAGGCAAATTAGTTTCAAAATTTTTTGCAAAATGTTTATTAAATAGTAAAGCCGTACAATTTGTGCAACTTGACGGACCATTAAGCGTTTATGACGGACTAATCACGTCATTCATGATGTAATTGATTATGACATGAACTGATGTGTGATGTAGTTGATTATGACGTCATGTTATTGATTGATAAACTGGATTCATCTATTCTCCCCATTGATGAGTTATGTGTATTTAATCATTCTGAGTGAGCGAAAAATAGATTAGTGTACATGTTCTTTTCAAAATTCAAAATATGGCCATATTACTCAGAAGTGAACTAAAAATTGTTATTCTTTGTTTAAGGTCTTTGAAAAAACATCAATCAAATGTATAAAATGCAGCATATTTATCTCTCCCCCCCCCCCCCCCCCCCCCCCCCCCTATGAGGGTTATATAGCATTTGCTTTTTCCGTGTTATGTGTGGGCGTGTGTGCATACGAGCATGTGTGTGTCTGGATATTGATGTGCACGGTGCATGGCGAATTCTGACGTGAGCACCAGAAAGGAGAGTGCGCTTGCTCCTGAGACAAAACTGACCTGAATTGGTCAGACGGCGGAGCGGAGATTACCATGTCCTCCAGATGGTTTCAAGCTCCTTACGCGGATCCGTTCTAGTTTCATGAAGTCTTTGGCGTAATAGGGGTCCCATACAGATGATCATATTCAAGAGAGGTGCGAACTATCAATAGATATGTAAAGAGTTTGTTCTCTTTGGGACAGGATGAGAGGTTACGTCTGAGAAAAGCAGGTGTTAATGATGCTTTGCTGCTGATCTTATATATGTGAGGAGCCCATTTCAAGTCATTTGATATTAGTGTGCCGATGTATGGACTTTGATGCACATGCTCAAAGACTTGGTTGTCGAGGTTTGAGAGATGTGTTGACTTGGAACGGATGCTCAGGACAACATTTCATGGCATTAAACCTCATGCCTTAGCGTTTTGCCCACAGTTCAAGTTCACAAGGTGATTTTGCAGGGCAGCTAATCTAACTCGTGATCACACACTGTCTGGCAGATCATTAATGTGACAAAGGAAAAGTGCTGGTCCAAGGACAGTGCTGTGTGGTACATCAGAGTCAACAGTCACTGAATTTGAATATTCGCCATCCACTAAGACTCACATGTGACGTTCTGTTAGAAATGCAGCGAGCCACTGATGAATAGAGCCATAGATATCGTACTCGGAGTGTTTGTGAAGCAACTTCGATTGTGGGACGGTATCAGAGGCTTCAGAGAAGTCGGTTATCATGACATCTGTTTGTTCACCCTTGTCATATGCTGAAAGCAGATCATGAAGAGTGACAATAAGTTGTGTTTCACAGGAGTAACGCCCACGAAATCCATGTTTTAGGTTTGTTAGGAAACGGTATCTCTCAAGAGGTTGAAAGGATGTCTGCGTATTATATGTTCTAAAAGTTTTGATGTAACGTATGTCAGAGAAACGAGTCTATAATTTTCATCCGGATGCTTACCGCCTTTCTTATAAATTGGTAAGATGTTTGCATTATGTCAGTCTTCGGGAAGCATTAGTATTCCATTATTCACTGATATCTGGAAGATCACTAAGGGCTAATGCGAGATCGTTTACACAGGTTTTGAAGACAACATTTGGGATTCCATCCGGTCCCATGGCTTTCACTGGATTGCCGTTCTGTAGTAGTTTGTGTGCGCCTTCCATTTTGAGGGTGTGTGTGTGTGCGTGCGTGTGTGTGTTTCGTGGATGATATTTCTGTTTCTACTGAAGGATCTTCATTAAACTTGTAAACTTGGGTGGGGTACCTTTTTTCTTTTGCAAAGATGACCATTGATTTTGGTGTAAAAAGTTGATGTGTTGCATTTCCGGATGATAAGTCATTTTTTCTGAAGGGATTTTCACCAGCTTTTGGTGTGAGAGTAGGCGAGACCAGGGAGGTGGTGGGTGGAGGTGAAAAGCCTCTCACATGGATTAGGACACCTCCATCACTACCACACCCACCCTGATATGGGCTCCACTTCCCTCACACACATGTCATCGCCTTTAGTGGGAGGTTGTTATCGGTTGTCCGAAGAACTATATTGATTTTGTGGTCAAATGGTCAGCCATTGCGAACCAATTATGGAGTCTGTGTGCTTCTCCAGATGTTGGCTCAAGTTCTGCTGAATGGATCTTGACCTACCCTCACCATTGATAGAAAGTAGCCTGCAGGCATTCAGAAAACGCTATTCATGATGTTGGCTCAAAATTCCCCAAACTGTTTTGCTGTGTATTGAGAGCGGAATGGGGGTGGGCGGGCGATAGATTTAAGCAATCTATAATTGTCATTCTTGTTCATTCTGCAAGTTGTTTATTGATGAATGGGAATGTGATTTGTTACGTAAATGTCAATATTTCTGGATAGTTAATTATGTGATATGGATAATAGCGAGAGCAGTTGCTGAGAAAAAGATAAATTCAATGACAGCTTGGATATATGTACTGTATTATAATAGTTTCAAACCTGTGTCATGTTATTAACCAACATTACTCCTTATGATTTCTAGCAAAATGATGTGGAAAAAATAATCCCTGTGTAAAATTTCTGTGAATGTCAATTCTTGAGTGCCTTCCTTTGTTTTCAAATTACCTATGTTGCTGTGGTGATCATTACTATTGCCTACCCACCCACCCTGTGTGCAAATGCTGGTTCGTTATGTGACAAGAACTTAATGTGTTGGAGTTTTATCGCTGTGTTTAGCATTAGTTAAACCTCGAAGAATCGTGCTTATAAAATTACTGCATTAGGTCAGATCTCCTAGTTTAGCCTTATTTTAAAAGCGTAATATTTCTGCTGTGATTCGCCTGGCCATGCTTATCATCGATTCGTTAATTGGAAGTGAAACGTTCCTGATAACGCACTTTGAATCATGCTAGAACATGTGACTATCCCAGTGTGAATTTAATGTTTATTTCATATCGGCAATCAACTCTGCGCCTTGGACAATGTGACTCATATTGTGATGTCCTGACACCAGCGACTGTTTGTTTAATTGTGAATCGATTTTTTCGTTGTACAGTTAAACCTGGCTGTAGTCTGACCACCTTATAGTCTAGAGCATAAATGTGCTCACTAATATGATGTTATTGCAAGAGTTTCTTAGTGCAAGAGTCTGTTATTGCAAATCTGATGTAATATGAAGTCATAGTTCGGGGGGGGGGGGGGGGGGAGACTTCAGTCCTATTATGTTTAAAACAGCCATAATGGCTTCTGAAGCGTTTGTGAGAGTGTCTATCTGCTGACCAAGAGGTGAAGTCTTAGAACACTTATCAGTGGAAGTGACTGGCTGAGTAATGGCTCACTCATTAATGACTGGCTGGCTAATTCACCTTTCTAGAGTACCCACCCATCATATGACATCATAATGAACTGCGCGATGTGTAGAATGACATCATAATGAATGATGTCGATAAGTACGTCACTAACGCGTTGTTGTACAAATTGTTTGCTTTTACTATTTAATAAATATTCTGTTGAATATTTTGAAACTAATTTGGCTGGGCGCCCAGTCAAATTAGTTACAAAATATTCATTAGCTTCCCTATATAGTTTCCAGGAAATTGATAGCTAGGGCATTTGGGGATCGATCGATCCCAACACGGCGAAGTGTGGGTGGAGCTTAGCTAGTGATGGGCGGGGCATAGCTAAAAATGGAAAGGGCCATTAGTCTGGGTAATAACAGGCTGTATAATTACTGGCTCAGTAATGGCTGGCTGGGTAATGATTAACTTGATAATTGCTGGCTGGGTAATGACTGTTTGAGAAATAAATGGCTGGGTAATGACTAGCTGAACAATGACTTTTTGGGTAATGACGAGCTGGGTATTGTTTGCCTCGGTAATAACTTCCTCAGTAATGACTGCCTCGGTAATGACTGCCTCAGTAATGGCTGTTTCATCTCTTGGTCAACAGATGGATAAATATTGAGGAAATTGTTCTCTTTTAGACAAATTTAGACTGCTAATCTTTTTGACAATGAATCATTCAAGCACCATTCCCGAGCTGTAGATAAGCAGGCTTTCTGAGTATTGTCCCCACTAAAAATTACCAGTTAACTCAATGGAGGATTACAGTTTATCCATCAGTCATACGACATCATAATCAACTATGTGACGTGTAGGATGTCATAATCACAATGATGGATGAAGTAGATAAGTTCGTCATGGACGCATAATTGTGACAGAATAAGCGTTGTACGAATTGTATGTCTACTATTTAATAAGCACGCTGTTGAATATTCAACAGCTTACCTGTATAGTTTTAAGGAAATTGAGATTCAGAGAGTGCAGGGATCGATTGACCCCAACACAGTAAAAACGTGGGTGGAGATGGGCGTGGCATTGCTAAAGCTGGTTCCTCCATTAATTTAACTATCATGAGTAGTGAAATAGGCAGTTGATCAATTAATTCCAATTCTACATGTATTGCTAATGTTACATATAACAATGTAGCTTCAACTACCCAAGTAACAGTGTAGCTTCAACTACCCAAGTTACAATGTAGCTTCAACTACCCAAGTTACAATGTAGCTTCAACTACCCAAGTAACAGTGTAGCTTCAACTACCCAAGTAACAGTGTAGCTTCAACTACCCAAGTTACAATGTAGCTTCAACTACCCAAGTAACAGTGTAGCTTCAACTACCCAAGTTACAATGTAGCTTCAACTACCCAAGTAACAATGTAGCTTCAACTACCCAAGTAACAATGTAGCTTCAACTACCCAAGTAACAATGTAGCTTCAACTACCCAAGTAACAATGTAGCTTCAACTACCCAAGTAACAATGTAGCTTCAACTACCCAAGTAACAATGTAGCTTCAACTACCCAAGTAACAGTGTAGCTTCAACTACCCAAGTAACAGTGTAGCTTCAACTACCCAAGTAACAATGTAGCTTCAACTACCCAAGTAACAGTGTAGCTTCAACTACCCAAGTAACAGTGTAGCTTCAACTACCCAAGTAACAATGTAGCTTCAACTACCCAAGTAACAGTGTAGCTTCGACTACCCAAGTAACAATGTAGCTTCGACTACCCAAGTAACAATGTAGCTTCGACTACCCAAGTAACAATGTAACTTCAACTACCCAAGTAACAGTGTAGCTTCAAGTACCCAAGTAACAATGGAGCTTCAAGTAACAATGTAGCTTTGACTACCCAAGTAACAATGTAGCTTTGACTACCCAAGTAACAATGTAGATTTGACTACCCAAGTAACAATGTAGCTTTGACTACCCAAGTAACAATGTAGCTTCAACTACCCAATTAAATTCTTTAAAAAAACACACCACAATTTACCAAAATTCTAGTAGTAAATTGGCTCGGTTTACTGAAAAGCTTAACTAGAGCTGTGCACCTGTCTAAGAGACCTCCCCTTCTCTGCCCCTTTCCCCCCCCCCCCCCATCTTTTATGGCTAAAAGAGGGTGGTCTCTATAGAGAGGTTCAACTGTACTCATGTTGTGATAGACGAGTGAAATAACTAACTCCTATTGGTGTCATCCCAGAAAAGCTTGACATTCCATCATTAATGTTACCGTCATTGTTTTTATGATGAACTCATTATCAACTATAGTATGAGCCTAGTGTGAAGACTTCAACACCTTGAGTTATATATAAGATATATATTATATACATACGCGCTGTTATTATAATTATTAATTATTATTGTTATTATTATCAATATTAGTTAGCGTGTTTGTACAGTACTAATCTAAAGACAGAGTAATGGTATGTGTTGCTGCTTAAGCCTCAGGAGTCGGCGGTATTGAGCTGCTGTCAAAGATTCATAATGAGCATTACAGTGACATGTACCAAATAACACATCATCGCCATCATGATATCCTGGACAGTGCATGGTCAAGCACAAAGTCATCCAGCTGTTTGAAATATTATTAAGTTGACTAAATTTATAAAAATTGTGGTGTGAGTTCTAAGTGTGTGATCATATGGTCATAAAATTTTAAAACTAGTTGGAGCCAGGTGTAAAAAGACTTCATGTGACAGCATCACGAGGATACTGCCTTTGACAGGTGTCATCCGCGCAGATAAAACTGGATACTTATATAAAATTTAAATCAATGATGTAAATTAATTATTATGATTTTATCCTAATTTATTTGGCCTCAATCCCTACAGTATAGCCCTGAAATAACTTAACCCCTAATGGTCAAGCTGAGAGACCAAGAGATAAATATTTTAGAAAGCTCACCACTGGAATGTCCGCCTCGTTAACCTAGCTTGGCATTCCTGTTTTAAATTTTTAAGAATTTATTCTCTTGCTCTGTAAAACTGAGACGCTTTGAGCAAATTAAAATTTTTAATTTTGATCATTGAAAAGCTATTAAACATTGTAAGCAAATCAAGATTCTGTTTCTACTAGAGATCACTAGTAAGGCCATATCATGTCTCACCAACTCAGGAGTTACGGATGTAAAACATTGCAACCGATATTGATAAACTAAAGCCCGAATCGATGGTGGATTCCAGTTTAGTCAATCATATGATGTCATAATCCACTCCATGACGTATAGGATGATGACATAATCAATTTTCTTTTAGTCATGAATGACGTAGCTAAGTTCGTCACGATCACTTAATTGATGACGGACTAAGGTACGAATTGTGTATCTACTATTTAATAAACATGCTGTTGAACATTTTGAAACTGATTTGACTGGGCGCTGTTGCTGCCATAAGCAGCCACAGCACCCAATCAAATTAGTTTCAAAATACTCAACAGCTTACATGTATAGTTTTCTGGAAATTATAGTCAGTGAGTTCAGGGATCAGCACAGGGTGGAGATTAGCTAAAGTTGGGCGGGGCATAGCTAAAACTGGTTTCCTCCATTCTATCATGTGTCCGAAATTATTAATTTGTCAGAAATCAAGTAACTACAGACATACTACTAGCCATGCACAGTGTGTCCTTGATTTTAGAATATAAGTTGAAATTGCCAATGCCATGGAAATCCTTGAAATCTGGTAGATAGTTAAATGGGCCTATAAACATGTACTGAAAGTATGTTTGGCTAAATCTTAGATCCTTTGAAAAAGCCTCACGTATCATGCCCTGAAGTCACATTTTTTAAAGTATAGAAATGGTGACCAATTTAGGATGTGGTGCTATGCATTCCTAAGCGAAGTCTGAAAATTTTGATATATTTTCTACAATTATGATCCCAAATTCTGCACTCACGCTTATCAAACATAATTTTCACCCGCTCCACGAAGTAATGGACTGTTCCTGTTTTAGCTATGCCCCGCCTACCTCTAGCTAAGCTCCACCCACACTGCGCTCATGTTGGGATCGATTGTTCTCTGAACTCTCTGAATCAATTTCCAGAAAACTATGCTTGTAAGCCGTTGAATATTTTGAAACTAATTTAACTGGGTGATGTTTCTGCCTATCGCAGCAACAGCGCCCAGTCAAATTAGTTTCAAAATATTCAACAGCATGTTTCTCAAATAGCAAAAACACAATTCGTACACCGTATCAGACTATTAAGCTTTAAAGACGGCCTTAATTGAATCATTCATGACATCATGATTATGATGTCAGCATACACGTGGCGTAGTTGATTGTGACGTCATATGATTGAGTGAGGAAATGGATTCGTGAATTGGCTCGTAATCAGATCATGATCATTTGACATTATTTCTGGGTGTTACTGTAGGAGAAAATATGGATTTAGTAGCAGTAGCTATTAGTGTTATTGTTACTTATTATACAATTCTTATAAGCAACAGAATTAATGATTGACAATTATTCTGAATGATTATTGCCGTTGTTTACATACATTTAATTTTCATGTAATTGTTTCATTAACAAGTTATTATTTAAGCAGATGATCCCCATTAGCTATTACAGTAACACTGTCATTAACACTTTAACCCTCGAATTTGTTCAAGAAAATTTCAATTTTCTCATAGAAAATGTCCATTTTGCAAACTAAGAGAAAACTATTTTTTTTATTTTATCACTGGAATGACTGGCTCGCTTAACGAGCCAGTCATTCCAGTGGTACATTTTTTTAAATAGTCGTCTTTGGCCACAAATGGACATTTCTCGAGACCACTGCAGAAGCCGTTTTTGGCTGATATGTGTGTTAAAGTGTTAATATGCAGATAAAATGAATAAATTAATTGCTACATAAAGAAGTAAAGGAATATAATTTATCAGACATATACCAGACACAGAACCTTTACTGGAATCATTCATGGGAGAACTGCTAAGAAAATATCAATTTACAAGTGAAAGTCATATATTTAAAAAAAATTAATAATGTTTGTTACAAAGACTGGCTCGCTAATCAAACCAGCCATTACTGTGGTACAATTTACAAAAACATACTGTGTATTATAGATTGTTTTTCCGGCTTGTCTTCATGGCGTAAGAGCACAACGCACTATTCCAACATTCAGCCCATGCCAGTAAGTAACTGTCTATCCCGCTACCAGGTAATAATTTCAATGGGCAATAAATCTGTACGTCAAATTGTTTTCAGTCAAATTGTTTTCAAAATATTCAGTATATCCAGAGTTAATCCCCATGGAAGATGTAGTGTTTAACGGGTCTCAGCTTCCTTCTATTTCTGACGCTTGATCAGGTTGCATTTGAAATCCGAATTTAATTAGCTTTCTCATGGAAAATTTAGTCTGCAGAAATTGGCCAGCAGACAGACAGTTAGTTAGAATATTCGTCTCGATCTATCTGCGTAAAGGCCATAGTCTATAACAACTGTAGTTTATGGTTATCACTTAACCTCGTTGTTGCTTTGCGAGAAAGAACTTTAAAAGCCATAAAATTGTTAATGGGAATACGCTAATCAAGCTACTTTATTTTGTGTCCAAGAAATATATTATATGTATATGTATTTAATAATTATTTCTTTGAGTGATTGATGTGTGAATGTGTGTGCTTATATTTTGTTGAACCTGAATTCAATATGATTACCTAAGGGAGTTAACCCCTTGTCTCTTATGTGTAAGAGTTGCCTCCTTTGGTCAATGAAAAGGCTTTTAATATTATTGCCCAAACTGTCTCACACATTTGACAACCAACTTAGTCTTAAACCTCAAGCCGGTCAAAAACGGTTAAAATGCCCATTTACATACCAAGAGAAGACTATTTTTGAAAATGTATCACTGGAATTACTGACTCGATAATCGAGGCAGACATTCCAGTGAATAAATTTAAAAAAGAATCTCTTGGTCTGCAAATGAACATTTTCTATGAGAAAATACTCGAACAGATTTGATGGTTAAGTGTCTCGCTGCTGCAAGCCACCAGACAATAATTTCAATGAGCAAAACTTTGAAAACAATTTGACTGAAAGTTATTGGTAGCTTAGACACCAACAACAAACAGTCAAATTGTTTTCAAAATATTTAGCAGGTCATCAGTTAGATGGTTAAAGGATTAAGTAGGACAAAATTCTCACTAAAAACAGGTGATTTCTTAATACAAGTCACTCAATATAAGCAATATCTTCTGATACCATGACTGTGGTGCTTTAAAACAGGTGGTCTCTTATCCACCTGCCTTAGAGCACCACAGCATAGTATCCCTACAATTGAGGTGGTCTTTCATGCAGATCTTCCTGTATTGTTTATAGAAAATATATAGAAAATGATCTAGGATTGTAATGAAATACTCAGCCATTATACCGCGTTATTATTAACCTGGATACTTAGGTCCTTACAAATCTTATTACCGGTAGCTCACCTGGCCTGAAAGGCCAAGTGAGCTTATGCTGTGGCAACCGTCCGTCAACTTTTCCTTTAAATTACTTCTCAAGAACCACTGGGACGATTTCAATTATATTTGGCAGGAAGCATCCTTAGGTCATAGGAATCAAAGTTTGTTCAAATGACCCGATCAGCCAATTTGGCCGTCAGCCATCTTTGATTTAGGCCGATTTTAGGAAATGTCTTTAAAAATCTTCTCCGAAACGACTTAGGGGATTGATGCAAATCTCATGAAATATGATCTACGGCAAGAGCTGAACCAAGTTTGTTCTAGGGAACTTAATTGGTCAAATTGTTCGGCGGCCATCTTGGTTGACCTAGTTGTAGCAAAAATTACTTATCCAGAACCGCTGAATGGATCGGGCTGAAATTTGGCATATATAATTAGGGCCTAAGGGCCATTAAAGTTTGTTCAAGAGAAGTTTATCCGTCAAAAAACATGGCTGCCGTGGGCCAATCAAAAAATAGCATGTTTGGCGGCCATATTGGACTTTTTTATTTGATGGATTTTGAGGCTGAAATTGGTTTTGTATGTGTTTTGCCATATTCTGATCACAAATTTGCAATTTTCGAAACTGTCGGATAAACAGTTTGGCGGCCGTCTTCGATCATTTTCCCTCCAAAAGCTCCCATACCAAAGCAATGGGAAATTTTAAATGTTTTCTTTTCGAGAACTACCTGGCTGATTTCAATTATATATGGCAGGAAGCCTCCTTAGGGTGTAGAGATTCAAGTTTGTTCAAACGAAGCCGATCGGCCAATTGGGTCAACGGCCATCTTGGATTTTGGCTGATTTTTAGAAACATCTTTAAAAATCTCCGAAACCGCTTATGGGATTGATGCAAACATAAGGAAATATAATTTAGGGCAAGAGCTGAACAAAGTTTGTTCACGGGAACGTGATTGGTCGAATGGTTTGGCAGCCATCTTGGTTGACCTAGTTGTAGCGAAAACGACCTCCAGAACCGTTGAAGGGATCTGGTCGAAATTTGGCAGATATGACTAGGGGCCAAGGGCCATTAAGGTTTGTTCAACGGAAGATTATCCGTCAAAAAACCTGGACACCATGGGCCAATCAAAATATAGCATGTTTGGCATCCATATTGGAGTTTTTTATTTGCTGGAGTTTGAGGCCGAAATTGGTTTTATGTGTTTTTGGGTATTCTGATCTCAAATTTGCAATTTTTGAAACTTGGATAAACGGTTTGTTGGCCATCTTGTAGATAAAGAGCACTCTAGTTGAAATGCCTATGGTCCAGGTGAGCGATACAGGCCCCTTGGGCCTCTTGTCTTTAATATAGACACAGAGAAAGAAGTATGACCAGTAAAAAATTCAATGTCCATCCGATTAGTATTTGTTCTCTACTCTTAGTCATCACACCTGTTCACATGTTATTCTTTTGAAATATTACCACTTGGAAAGAGAAAGTAATCCAGCTCTGCGAAACGGTGCCCAATAACTTGCCATCTTAGATTTTTAGTTGTCACTCGCAACTTGTTTACCTGTACAAGTATCATGACAGGGTGGATGTGGAAAATCTTAGCGGTGTCTAACCTATATTCCATTATCAACATGAATCCTGAAAATGTCTAAGCCTATGCATGTCACCAATAGTCTGAGCATCCCACCCCCACAAACCTTTGATGTCTATTGCTAAACTTATCACTGTCTGACAAGCTTGTGTCCATTTCATAATGAGCTTGAACTAGCTGTATGTGTCAAACAGATACCGGTACCTATATACTCTAAGGGGTAAATCTTAGGCAAATATTGAGAGCTATGCTGGACTACACTTATCCTGCTCATTTTCTCAGATGCCAAGACCATGATCTTCATAATGTCATAGTTTCCATCAAGCTGATACAATCTATTTTTTCTACTAGACCAGTTTGTCAAGATGTACAAATACAATTTGAAACAAATATCTAAGATTATAACCAATATATTGAACCCAAAAGTCACTGTTTTGTCAAAATTGTTGACATAAATTAACAAGACCTCACCATCTCATTTTTGTGTAATTAACTATTAATTATAAAGATTTTTTAAATCACCTCCAATGTTGAGGTATCCTAGTGTATAGTCACTCCTTTTCTTGTGTTAAAATATGTTAAAAGTTTCCAAGATATCCATAGATTCAGAATGTGATCCAATCCGGATCTAGGTTTTTTAATCCGAATCACGGCCAACAGCTGGAAATCCTAATGATTTCAAGTTTGGACATAATTGTGCTTACTACATCAGCAGATGAATCTTTCAATCACAAAGATTGAGTAAGAAAAGTTAATGTATGGTCAGTGAATGTCCATATGTAGGCCAAGGGGAGACTACATTTGACAATTTGCCACTGGAATGACTGGCCCCATTACTGAAGCAGCCATTCCGGTGGTAATTTTCAGAAATAGTCTTGATGCCTGCAAATAAACATTTCTCAAGACTATTGCAAAAGCCAATTTTAGTCGGCGTGAGCACTAAAGGGTTAAAGACACATGGTTTCTTAAAGGATTAACCCTTTAGTAGTCAAATTTAGTCATGGAGATTTCAATTTTCTCATAGAAATTATGGAGCCAGTCATTCCAGTTGTAAATTTTCCAAAATACTCTTCTCTTGTTCTGCAAATGGACATTTCTCAATGGGGGGGGGGGGGGGGGGGTGATTTCAACCATCTGTCCCACTACCTTAATGATCAAGCCAACTAAAAATGCCTTCTTCACTGATCTTGGGGAATGTCTATTTGCAGGCTAAGAGAAGACTTCACCACTTCGATAATTGAGCCAGTCATTGCGGTGATAAAGTTCCAAAAGTAGTCGACTTGACCTGCATGTGGACACGCAATACGAGATTAAAAACGCTTCATTTTCTGGACCAATAATAAAAGGACATTTTTTGGCCTCCATGAGGCTGGTGTTCTCGCGAGCTGGTTTGACTGTAGTTATCTCCATTTCTGTGCAACCAATAAAGGGTTAATCTCTGCTGCAGAGTGGTCTTTATCCCTAAAATTTGTTCAAGAAAATTTTCTCAGAAAATGTCCATTTGCAGACCCAGAGAAGGCAATTTTTTGAAAATTTACTACTGGAATGACTGGCTTGATATTGTGGTAAATTTTCAAAAAATAGTGGTCTGCAAATGGACAGAAGCCATTCTTGGCTGATACGAGTTTTGGCCGACTACGATTAAAATGTTAATATACAAAATCTCTGCTAGTGTATCTAATTTCTACAGAATGAGCATTCTAACAATTTCTAAGTCTTTGTTGACTCAAACTAATTCCACGACTGTATATCTCTACTACTGTGTGTTCCTACCTATGAAAAGATAGAAATGAACATGTTAAATAACACACAATGAAGTTTGTATAAAATTTATGAATTACTACTATATTCACATTTCAGAAATTTGTTTACAAAATTTGTGGATGTTTTACGAGCATTTATATTGAAATGCTCATTGCTGTATCACAAACAACAAGGGCAGATCACTCCTTGTTATAGAAAAGAAATCCTGAGACGAGGAGTATTTTGGAATATTTTTGAAGGGAGATGACTGGTTCTAATGAGTAGAAAGTTTTCCAAAATACATTGTTTCTTTTCCCATAACCGGTGATTTATTCAATATCAGGATTTAGCTCCCTTGGTGCTTGTGGCAACAAAAGGGTTAATGCAAAAGTTATGTATCATGGGTTTCAGTTGCAAGTGTGTGTGTGTGTGTGTGTGTGTGCGTGCGTGCGTGTGCGTGCATGCGCGTGCGCTAATCAGTTGCTTAGCATCAAAAAAAATATTTTATGTAATGCTAATTTTTGCTAAATGTTTTGTACATTGATTGTTGAATTTTTCAAAGTAATATGTGAAATTGTTCTTATAAAGTAAATCTTAAAATAATGTTGCTAAATAAATAATAATGATGATGAGAATTATACTAATTAATATATTTGGGTAAATGTTAACATTGTCTCTATTTAAACTAGAGTCAACCTGTTTATAAAGGCCACCTGTAGTGGGTCACTAGAGACATAGGATTGTCTCCTAAACCTTTAACCATTGAAAGTCCACTGTCTCAATTCCAAGGCATCTATATAGGAAAGCTGTTGAATATTTTTAAACCAATTTTACTTGCAGCTGTCAGTCAAATTAGTTTCAAAATATTGAACATAATATTCCATAAATCGTAAAGAATTTGCCTTTTCTGGTGTGTGAGGGTTAAAGGGTTAATTTAAAGTGATGCTCATTGAAAATACCTTTTGTGGCAAAACAGTTGGTCTATCGTCGTCTTAAAGGATCGCCTTCATTTAGCCACAACAGGTATGTGGTATTTATAAACAGGTTCAACTATCCAGTGAGAAAAGCAGAGAGCATTTAGAATTCCTATTGTTGCTATGTAACAGGGTTCTACGAGGGAGGTTCAGAGTCATGGAAATTTTCAACCAAAATATGTGGAAAGTTAATGATATTTGAAAAAACTTGAATGTACACAATGATAATAACATTACATTATGTTACAAAATGCTGGCATTTTGCTCTGAATATCAGAGTGACCACAGTGAAATTTTGGCAGAACCAATGGTATTATTAGATGTTTACCCCCCCCCCCCCCCCCCCCACCCCCCCAACCTGTAGTTGCAGGTTCAAATCGCTACATCCCACTTCTACCCATATTTTAAAAGTGGATGTGAGCATCTCGCGGTCATTTCCATTTTCTAATCAAAAGTTTAGCACCCTAATATTTCATTTTACATTTTGGCGTAAAACAAGTGTCCATAATCAAATAATGGTTAACGATGTTGTTAAACATGTTTACCGATAATAACTAATATTATTAATTTCTTGCTGAATATTAAAACGTGACAAAATCTCCATCTTCAAGCTGCCATTGTCAAGCCATATATAACGTGTTTTATCTTACTATGTTATCTTTTTCATTGCATATACATACCCCTGTTACCCTTTGATGGTCAAGCGGCCTCTGCGCTGGTCTTGAGGAATGTCCATTTGCAGAACATGGGAGGACTATTTTTGAAAATTTACTACTGGAATGCCTGGCTCGATAAACAAGCCAATCATTCCAGTGGTAAATTAAAAAAAATATTCCTCTCTTAGCATGCAAATGGACATTCGATGAGCAAATATTTAGATTTTCTTCACCAAATTTAGCCATTAAAAGGGTTAAACCGTAAATCCTATTTCCGCCACTAAGCCATTTTGTTCTTCCAGCCAACAGTTTCAAGTCAGATGTATGTCCATTGTTTACAGTATATTCAGTTCTTTTCACTGCGATATCTATGCAGTAGGATTCAATTAACACTCAAATTCTCAGGTTCTGTCAATAAAATTCAAACTTATACTCACTAAATGCCCATTTAGCAGGCCAAGAGATGACAATTTGTTTAACTTTGTCGTGTGAATAACTGGCTTGTTTATCAAGACAGTCATTTCAGTGGTAGAATTAAAAAAACATTCATCTCTTGGCCTGCTAATGAACTTTCCTCAAGACTTTTTTGGCATCCATGACTATTAGTGTTAAAAATTCAGCAGTTTCTTGCCAAATAAGCCTGACTTGTATATTTAGCCTCTTCTTCATTACTTATGATGCCTAGTACAGCTTTAATATAACAGCAAAACTGAGAATGACCTATGCAGAATCTGAAATGAGATTATATCTCTATTATGAACCCAGTCGAAAATTATCACACCGTTTAAAACCTTTAGCGAGTGCAATGTTCTAATTATTGACTCAGTTTATAATAGTGATTTGAAATGGGACTGAGGTTTAGATTTTATTTATCGTATAAACTAATATTTTGACAAATTTTCCAATAAAGTAGCCCCTGAAGCCCGTTTGAATGCAGCATTTTGTGCTATTCGTTGTCGCCGTGACATCAGTTGCTAAGAGATCTGACCAATGCGCCACAAAAAATAATGACAAACAAAAAAAATCCAACTTAAAATTTCAATGTCTATTATGATAATTTAAAAACATTTAATAACTGGGGAGTATATATATGTTTTTTGTTTACATTCTCGCCTTCGCTAGGAAACATTTGCAGTGTCACAGAGCGTGTGGGATTATTAAACGTTATCTAGCCAATGAAAATGGTTCTTACATGTTACCTAACCAATAAAAATGTTTCTTACATGTTACCTAACCAATGAAAGCCGTGTTTGTAGGTTAAGTTCTTAAATTACAAAAATTTCAAGCTAAGCTTTAACCCTTACTGCTTGCAGACGTGAACAATTCTTTGATGTATGCAATATTCTCTATAAAATTTTGGAAGTAATTTGACTGTGAACCATTGCTGCCATAGGCAACAACAGGTTCCAGTCAAATTAGTTACAAAATATTCAACAGCATTCCTGTATAGCTGTCTTGAAATTGAGATGCTAGCATTTGAAGGATTAAGAAAATCTAATAATAATCTTTGGAAAATGTGCAGGATATAGCATGGGAGATGATTGGCAGTGGTGTTAGCATGATCGACTGGTAATCAGCTGGGCGGGGTTCAAATCCTGCCTGACTGTCAGGTGGTGGATGAACAATCGGTGGAAACTTATGCAATCCCCTTCACTCCTCTTTGCCCCTCTCCACCCATAAGTATAAATTTAAGTTAACAATAATGGACTGAAATATAAACCCGTCTAGATATGGCCTGAATGGGACCTGGAATTAGGGTCTCGATAGATGCCAATCAAACCAATAACTTCTGAAGGATGTAGCAAGCAATTTTTGATGAAATATTCTGTTGGATATTTTGAAACTGATTCAACTGAATGTATGCTGTTTCAGTGAGATTAATTTCTAAATACGGTATTTAACAGCTTACTAATATGATTTCTTTGAAATTTGATATGCCATAATTTTAGTGTTAAATCTACTATTTCTATCAATAGAGAAGAAATGGAAAACCCAATCCCCTTTTCCTGTATTGAATGATATATTACAAACTTGATGATGAACATTGCAATGATTAATACACGTCTATAGTGAATAGACAAAACCAGGAAGATAAATCTGCATATCTGACGTCATAATCAAATGCATAACACCTTAACTGATGTCACAATGTATAGTGGCGTCTCGGAACGTGAAAAGTCTATCAAGTGAACGAATCTGGTATCAAAACTTTAACTTTTCAAATTAAATTAAAAGATGAATTGGTGTTCATTTTTCAACAAATTTGGTGGGAGATGGCGCTGTCATAGACAAAAATATCTTCCACCAAAATTGTTAAAAAATGTACACCAATTTCTTTGCTATTGACAGGGTAAAAAATAGAATATTGACAATAGAGTGGTAAGGGTTAATAAATTTACAATTTAATAAATATCCTTTTGAAAATTTTAAAACTAATTTGACTGGAACCTGTTGCTGAACATCTCTCCATAGCAATAACATCTCATTCAATTTAGTTTCAAAATATTCAACAGCTTACCCGTATAGCTACCTTGAAATCTAGATTCTGGAAAATCTGATTTCAACATTTCAAATTGCTTCCAACATGTGTAAGCAGTGAGCGTAGCTTAACCCTTACTTACCACTTTGGTGTCAAAATTTCAAATCTTCAAATTAAATTAAAAGATGAACTGGTGTTAATTTGGTGGGAGATGGTGCTGTCGTAAACAGCAACATCTTCCACCAAAATTGTTGAAAAATGTATACCAGTTTCTTTGATATTGACACAGTAAAAGATAGAATATTGACATCAGAGTTGTACGGGTTAACTAGCAATGTAATTGTTTGATAGGCATCCCTCTGATAGTGTAAAACACATACTAAATATCATAAGATTAGCACCAGATATTCTATTCTTGTTCGGCCTTGGTGAATAAAATCACACTTGATAAGTACTTTGTCACTGGTTCATACAAAACAAAAATCTAAAACCAGATTCTAAATTTTACTGCCATAGTCCATGGCAATGGAAACACAATACAAAAATCTATTGAATGAACTGAAATTTTAGTCTACATGTTTGCTATAGAGCGGTATAATCTGTAAATATTTACGTAATACATTGTCTAGTAGAGCTGGATAAATAACTTGATAATATAGGTTTAAACTGGCGATATATAATGCATTCATCAATCAGGTTGTGACCACTATTAAATCTTTTGTTTCAGATCTCGATGCAGGTATTTTCTATATGTTCAGTATGCGTATTTGAATACGAATTGATTGAAATTATTATTATTTTATTATTAAATTATTATACTTACTGTTGTTGTTACTGCATATATATAATTCAGAACATTTCCTATGCATTGATGCTGTATATTTTGTCGTGCCACAAGGGGTTCCTAAATGCTCTCTGGTTTTTCATAACTGTTTCACTACTGAATGCGAATGCTGATTTTTAATTTCCATAATTATATATGCCAAATGTGAAATTCTGCTCACTCAGTATTTTGAAATAATTTTGACTGAGGTTGGAAAATCTTAATGCTGCAGCAACAACTTTCAGTTACATTATTGTCAAAATATTCAGCAGATTTTTGCTAATCTTTGAATATCAGAAAATCAGTTTCTGCACCTCAGTAGTGGAAGGTGTTAAAAAGTAAACACGTTTTCGTTTGTATAAAATGATTATAGATATTCTGGGCTTATTAAGTCATATAATAGGTAATTAATAATCATATAATAATACTATGATAATACGAATATATTATTAATACTATTATTATTAATTATTATTACTATTATTATTCTTTGGTGCGCTATTTTTACACCAGCAGCAAGAACCATTCGCATCAGTTGGAAATAAATAGAATTTCTGAAGAATGTCTCTGTTTTTTTCTTCCCAGTCCACTGTTGTTTTCTTTCCAATCCACTGTTGGTTTCTTCCCGATCCATCTGATATAGAAATCTGCTTCCAATCATAACTTAATAGTTTCTATGATTAAAGATGCAATTAGACTGGAAAGAAATCGTTAGGAAAATTCTGTCTTCGAATCCAACATTTTAGTTTGATAGTTATATCCGCCATTATCTAGGATTCTATTGTTGTCGTTGGTGTACAATACTCAGTACTAAGACATTCCCTTAGATCTTATGCTAGTCATTGCACTATTGGCAAAAAAACATGTTAAAACAAGACTTTTATGAGACCTGTTATGTCAAAGTGAATCACCTGTCAGAAATTAGAACTTGCCAATGCAATTCAGGAATCCATTTCCTCACTCTTGTATATTACGTCATAATCAAGTAAGTGAAGTGTAGGATGATGTCATAATCATTACATCATGAATGACTCGATTTAGTTAATAAATTAGATGAAATTTATTGATATTTGGTTGTAATTCCATACCGTCCCATAGGGTACATAGATATTATGTTGATGAAGAAGGCTCCAGTCTTTAGCGTAGAAAGCAAATGCATTGTGAAATAAAGGTGGGGGTATCCCTCATAAATACGTCCCATAGGGTACATAGATATTATGTTGATGAAGAAGGCTCCAGTCTTTAGCGTAGAAAGCAAATGCATTGTGAAATAAAGGTGGGGTATCCCTCATAATATTACCTATGTACCATATGGGACAGGATGGAATTACAATCAAAAATCAATAAATGTCAAAGCCGCATTAGTTGTTCATGCTAACCGAATATCGTGTCTTGATACTGGTTTATGATCTCCAACATAGCTAATGAACAATCTTGTACAGTTATTGCGTAACCCACTAGTTCTATGTTTATATTCTTTCAATAAAGTCACAACACACAATTTTCAGGCCGAATTCAACCAAATTTGTCTGGATGTACCCTATTCACAACACACAATTTTCAGGCCGATTTCAACCAAATTTGTCTGGATGTACCCTATGTTCGTAGAACTGCTCCAGAACTGCCATTCGTAAATTTTATTCGTCTATTTTTTGGGTCAAAATCTTAGATTTTATGAAAAATGTACTGGAAATTGTCGAATTGCTTCTTAGGGCCATAGGCTCTAGAATATCCATTCAAAATTTTGATTTATCAATTTTTGGGGTGAAAATCTTACATTTTATGAAAAATGTACCGGAAATTTGGCTGAAAGGATCCTGTCATGATGGGCTATAGAACTTCCATTCAGAATTTTGATTCATAAATTTTTTTTGGTGAAAATCTTAGATTTTATGGTCATAGGCTCTAGAACTTCAATTTGGAATTTTGAGATATCAAGTTTTTGGGTGAAAATCTTACATTTTATGATAAATGTACTGGAAATTGTCAAATTGCTTCTTACCATTCTGAGCGATTTCAAACAAATTAGGCTGAAAGGATCCTGTGGTGATGGGCTCTAGAACATCCATTCAGAATTTTGATTCGTCATTTTTTTGGGTTAAAAATCTGGGATTTTATGAAAGATTTGCCGTAAATGGTCAAAATGCTACTCCTCCATAGCTCCTTGACATATTCCAACCAAATTTGGTTAGATGGATTCTATGGTAGTAGGCTCCAGAACTTCCATTCAAAATTTTGATCAAGCTATTTTTTGGGTGAAAATCTGAGATATGACAAATTTACTGGAAACTTTCAAATTGCTTCTTCTGCTTGTCATCTTAACTGATTTCAAGCAAATATGGTCAAAAGGATCCTATTATCATAGGCTCTAGAACTTGCACTCACAATTTTGATTCATCAAGCCTTTTGGATCAAAATCTTACATTTTATTACAAATTTACTGGAACTAGTCAAATTGCTTCTTCTTACTACGTTGAGCAATTTCAACCAAACTTGGCTACAATGATCCTATAAGTGCCAGAATTTCCATTCAGAATTTTGATTGGTAGATTTTTTCCATCTTGTTTAATGTAACGAATCAATTATATTTAAATGCAAATGATTCTAATGGTCCAGGTAAGCGTCACAGGCCCATCGGCCTCTTGTTTAATAGAATATTTTTTCGAAAACAAGTTCTGTTTGTTGCCTACTAGACTGATTGCTTCAGCAGATCTCCAAATCTAATACAAATGTGTTCACAAACGCTATATTACGTATGTCAATCAAATACAACGATTGAACTCGCTGGCCAGACAGCAGACCAAGCAACATCACAAGTATTAATGATAATTGCTTCAATGTTAGATTATTTACATCTGGTTCATTGTTGATATAGTCAAGAACTACATTGACTTCCCACAGTGGTAGTGTTGGTTTACTATTATATACACCTTTCAAAACTCTTTATCAAAGGATAATTACCGATACTTTCACTAGTCTAAAACACTAATCAGGCCTTATAATGCTGATCTTGCTGAATTTAGGCTACTGTAGCCTAGTCCAGACTTGTATAAAAGATTGAGAAAACCCAACACATTGTTTATAAATGGTGAAAGGGGATCAAGTTCCCTTTGTTCACAAAAACACATCCACCTTTTGAAATATACTAGATATTGGGATTGTGTGGAATTATACCATGACTGTAAAAGCATGTCAACAACTTCTTATAATATGCCTCTTGCGGAGTGCTTGCCTTATATTCTGAAAGCAGTGACATGAAGCTTGTGCTTCAAGGGGTGACGCATTTCCCTATTGTTTGGCATTATTAACAATGTCCTGTTCACCGGAAGAATGTGTGGGCAGTCCAAGATGAAATTTAGAAGCCTCGGAAACCAAAACTGTTGGCCATATAGGTGCTATTAAAATCACTGCTGCTGCATCTTCCTCCACTTATTAATACATAGCCTATAATACTAAAAGGCGGGAAAATGTAATTAAGTGAATTCACCCAATGAATTGTAAAGGCATCAACCACCAACTCCCCAGGGTCTGGCTTCTTTGACACATAATTGGTTAATAGGTTATTTAACCTGGGTGCAAATAGGTCGATATCTGGTTTCCCAAAAACTGGCATGCGCTGTTTAAAACACATTTGTTTAGCATCCATTCGATGTCACAATTATGGTCCCGTGAAGCTAAGTCAGCTTCTGTGTTCATGGAACCAGGTAAATGTGCAGCTGATAGCCCATAACCATATTTCCATAGCAATGTTATTACATAACACTATCATTCCACACATTCGTTAATATAAATCATAGCTGTAGTGTCTCAAAACTAAAGCCCAGACAAGAATTTTCTATCATGCTCAGTGAACTGTGAAACGTAGGTCAGGTGGGCCTACTGTTGACATGCGACACAACTGTAACCTACACCAAATGTGATTACTGTATTAAAAAACCTTGAAACTACAGGCCGGACAAGAATAATCTCTGATGTTCACTGAACCATGAAATATGTCACGCTGTGCTACCTTTGAAACATGACATGTAAGCCATAATGTATCCATATACCAAGTTTGGTTACTGTATACAAAAAACTTGAAACTATAGCCTGGACATGAATAATCTCTGATGTTCAGTGAACCATGAAATATATGTCATGCTGACATACCTTTAGTGCATGAGACTTTAGAACATGATACATCCACATACCAAGTTTGGTTACTGTATACAAAATACTCTTGAAACTACAACCCTGACAATAATAATCTATGATTTTGAATAAACCGTACAAAGTAGATCATGCTGGCCTACTTTTGGTACATGACATGTTTAGGCCATGATGCATTGATCCTTTGGACTGGGGTTGGAGACTTGCAGACAATCAACTTGTACCAATAATGTCTGATTTGAATGCTACACCAGACAATCTACTGGAAATGGTACATTGCAATTGCACAACTTGTTGCAGTACCCCTCATTGCAGTTGCAGAAGAAGCGGGTTTCCATGTACTTCTGCATGTGGATCATGCCAACTTACGTATTGAGCCAATGAGGTCAACCAGGTTTCTGAGGAATTAGAGGACAGTTATGAGGAGTAAAATTGAGATTGTGAGTTTAGCCTTTCAGACCTGTGTTCAGCTATTAATATCAGCTAATTATAATGTCCATAAAGAAACTGTAGCTGGTCAATTAATTAGATACATCTGAAGTGCATTCTACTGATACATCTGTGATGTTGTGCCCATGGTCTACGTCAATAATATATTTATTATTAGTATTGCCATTTCACCCTTTATTGCTGGCCACCATCTTGGATTTGTGGTTTTTGTTAGTTTTTATTGGTCGGGTTGGAATTTTATTGGCACCAGTGAATTCCTTACCCCTGAAAACCATGGGGGAGAAACAAGAATTACTGTTCTATCACAAAAATTAAGGAAGTGATTTTAAGGGATGACGGCGGCCAACTTGGAACTGACCTAGTTTTAACCCACTTCCGGGGGTCATATTTTGGTAGACTGTTTTTGTCATTCGCCACATCCAGTAGGGCCAAAAACCGTTGACAGACCTTTTGTTAGAATTTTTGGGGTCGAATGGTATATTGACCCGCCTAACCTGCCTAACAGGATGCTAGTAAGCAGCAAAATGACATTTAGGTCACAAGGTCAAAGGCACAATTGGTTTTTCAGTTTTAAATGTTTATGCTCAGCAAAATTGTAGAGCTTATATTTCAGGATTGGTTACCAGTTTTGGAACGAAAGCTGAAGACATGGCTGCCTCTAGGCTAGGAAATAACACAAGGCCAAAGGTCCAGCTAACTTTGCCTGTCACACAAATCTGTTTTCAAAGCTAAGATTTTGCATTTAACAAAACACATCTGCTTAGACTTCAGAGTTGGTTAAACATACTTGAACTTCGCTTCAGGATATGTGTACTATTAAATCCACAAAACAAGAGGCCCAAGTGGCCTCTATCGCTCACCTGGAACAGTGGCAGTTCAACTAGAAAGGTCATCGCTGATAAATTGAATCCTAAGATTTGGCCAGAACAGCAAGAAAATCATATAAGGATGTATCCTACCAAATTTGATTAAATTCGCTCCAGAGGGTCTCGATCCAATATTTTAAAATTCCTATTGCTTTCATAGAAGTTTTTGGCAGGAAAATCATCCAAGATGGCTTGCCAAACCATTTGTTAGACAGATTCAAAATTGGCAAATTTAAAATCGGTATACCCAAAAAGTATAAAACTAATTTCATATTCAAAACAAAAATCCAATATGGCTGCCTAACACACTACTTGTAGGTTGATCTATTGCGGCCATTTTTTTAATGTATCAACTTCCCTCGGACAAACTTTAATAGCCCTTAGGGCCTAAACATACCTACCAAATTTCAGGCCGATCGGTTCAGCAGTCAGAAATAGTTTTCACGAAAACTAGGTCATCCAATATGGCTGCCAAAGCATTTGGTCAATCAAGTTCCCTTGAACAAACTTGGTTCATGTATTGCCCTAGATGATGTTTCATGAGTGTTGAATCGATCCCCCAAACAGTGTTTTAGAAAAAAGATTTTTTAAATGTTTGTAAACGAGAAATGTGGTTGGTTACAATGCAATCAGGAAGCTAGACTACAATGATCTATGTAGTTTGACGCTCACCTGGACCATTAGCATTTGAACCATTTGCAATTTAAATAGACATGATGGATAGTTTTCGGAAAATCCAAGATGACCTCAAATAAATTGACCAATCAAAAATTCTCATTTGATTTCCTGTAGCTTATCCTCATAGGACCATTCCACCCAAGTTTGGTTGAAATCTAGTCGTTGGTTTGAAATCTAGTCACAGATTAAATAGTATTAGCGATTTAAACTATGCTGGAAAATAGCTGGTAAATCCAAAATCCCTGCCGAAAAAAATTGACCAATCAAAATTCTCATTAGAGCTCTTGAAGTTGACCACGATAGGAGTATTCCGCCCAAGTTTCATTGAAACTGGGCAATTAATTAAGGAACAGTAGAGTTTTAAAGGCTTTCTGAAAATCCAAGATAGCCACCAAAAAGTTGAACAATCAAAATTCTTTATATAATTTCTGAAGCCTAATCACATAGGGACCTTCTAGCCAATTAAGTTGAAATCTGCCAAGTCTTTAATGAGTAGCATTTTGAGAATTTCCATCAGATTTTTCATAAAAACTTGACACTAAAATTCAGATAGGGTTGTTTCTGCCAGATTAATTTGAAATCCGCCCAGGATGTAGCATTTTGACTATTTCTGGTAACTTTTTCACCAATAAAATTGATCAATCAAAATTTTGAATACATATTCTGGAGTCTACCATGATAGGGTTCCAAATTTGGTTGAAATATGTCAAGCCAATAAAATAAGGAGGGGTAGCATTTTGACAATTACTAAAATATTTCACAAAATGTCAGATTTTCACCCAAAAATTGATCCATCAAAATTCTGAATGGACGTTCTAGAGCCTAGCACCATAGAATCCGTCTAGGCAAATTTGGTTGAATTATGTCAAGCAACTAAGGAGTAGCATTTTGACAATTTCCAGTAAATTTTCCATAAAATCTAAGATTTTCAACCCCAAAAATGACCAATCAAAATTCTAAATAGAAGTTCTGGAGGGTATCAGCATAGGATTCTTTCAGCCAAATTTGATTGAAAATGGTCAAAGCGTTAAGGAGAAGTAATTTGATGGACGGACGGATGGCCGCCATGGCCTTAGCTCACTTGACCTTTCAGGGTGGGTCATTATAAGGAAGCATATGTCCAAGATTAGATATAAACTGCTGCTAAGTTGAGTTAAACGGAAACCATTGTTGAAAACAGGTCACAGTGACCTTGACTTTTTGACCCCATGGTCATCGTGTCATGTCATGTTATTACAATGAAGCATGCATATGTCCAAGTTTGGGTCCAGTATGATAAACGAAAGATGAGATATAAACTGTTAAGTTGAGCTAAATGGAAAATTAGTTTTGAAAAAAATTGTGTCACAGTGACTTTGACCGTAATGTCATTGTAGGATGTTGTGGCCTTATAAGGAAGAATGTCTCCAATTTTGGGTCCAGTATGATTAACCAAACTGAGATATAAACAGAAAAGTTGAGCTTAATGGAAAAAGTTAATGTTGAAAAAAGCATTATTTTTATGAAGGTCACAGTGACCTTGACCTTTGACCTTCTGACCCCAAGTCATTGTGAGATGCTGTGCCATTATAATTAAGCATGTGCCCAAGTTTTGGTCCAGTATGATTACCCCCTGGCCCTGAGATATAAATAGAAAAGTTGAGCTAAACGCAAATTGGATGACGATGACGCCACTGCCATTAATTCTGTATTTAAGCTGTTTTGTGTTAAATTAGCAATGCCCCACTTATCAAACATGCACCGGGCAATTGCAAATATTCCTGACCTGTTAGGAGTGGATGGCTATTCCACAGCATCATGTCACTCGGCTCATCAACTCCATGCGAAATCAGTGGCGTCATGTGATCCAAAGCCAGGGTGGATATACACGGTATTAGCAATACTAAAACTGTCACGGAGTGAATGCACTCCCATTCGTTGTTATTTGAGTGTGACACGATAAAATTTGTATTGTTATGATTTGATATTTTTGAAATGGGTAAATTTTTCATTTGATCCATTCTCATTCATGCATAATGCCGTTTCTGGGGAAATCAATTTTACACATCGTTCCTCTCGTCCGGGTGGTGCGGTGTGCGAATTTGTATTGCAACCAATTATATATCTCAGAAAATATTAGCCTATATTTAGAGGGGAACTTACTTATTTTGAGGTTTATATAATTGAACACCAGAACAGAGAGCCTTGGAATTCGCCCTACTCGGAGCCAGCAAATACAGAGCCAGGAGAGGACGTCATTGCATAAATCAACTAAGCATGCTACGAGGTGACCTCAAGAAAGCAGGGTTAGGTACACTCAACTCAAGAATGGACCTGAGGAAGCTAAGGATTTTGGCCGAGGACAAGACACAGTGGGCAAAAGCGAAGAAGGACTGATTGCAGCTGTAGGATGTTTCTACTACTACAGCCGCAGAATACAGTAATCATACATACATAATTGAAACTCATTTGAATGTGATTAGGTCATCAACATTAGTTTTCCGTTTGTGTAACAGAGTTTAACAACAAAAGAGATTCATTTCTAGCTAAGTTCTATCCATGTTATGATTGTGTCGGGATCGATTGAACACTGAATTCTCAGAATCCCAATATCAAGGTAACTACAGGTAAGCTGTTGAATATTTTGTAACTAATTTGATCAGGTGTTGTTGCTGCCTATGGCAGCAACAGAACCCAGTCAAATTAGTTTCAAAATATGCAACAGAATGTTTAGATAGTAGACATGCAATTTGTACAGTTAACAGACTATTCAGTGTTCATGACAGTCCTAGTTACGTTATTGATAATGCATTTTGATTGTGACGTCAGTATGACCATCTACTTGAGAGACAGATCGGATTCATCCTTTGGGGCATGTTCCAGATACAGCAGCCTACTGGGTCGGTAGCACTGGCCCACTGCTGATCCAGTAACCTGCGCTATCAGGGGAAACTCCTGTCATTGGCAGGGCACGATTATGATGTCGACATTGAAGCAAATTGACAAATTATGACCTCACAATCCGTCAAAACAAGACGGTTGCCCCAATGAATTTACTTAATGACCTCATAATCATACTATAACATCAGTGAGAAATTAGAGTTGGAAAACTAGTGCAATCGAACGTGCTTACAGTATTGTAGATAACAAGCTACATTGTTTGACAAATTAGATAATTTATTCATATATAGAATTCATTTTCAATTCATGTACAATATACCCGCATACATAGTGACTTTATTTAAAGATTTTCTATCAACTATGCCTCAGGCACTGCAGACAAACAATTCAACTGGAGAAGCAAACTACGCCACCATGAAAAAGGTTTGAATCAGTAAACTCACTCACTTGATCGATTACATCATTTACATGTACCTGTATGTGGTGCAAAACATTGAATAATTTTAACAAAGTTTCAACACGAATATATTAATTTCATTTCATATCAACCACTTATGAAAGCCGTTGACTTCTTCTTTTCGTTCGCTGATCATACTGCCAGTCCTGTAAGTGACTATCGACATGATCATAAGCGTTAAGTGCGTGGATCCATGGTTTATTAGAGTGCGCTGTGCGGTC
>JAVVLW010000467.1:0-10000 GCA_034401795.1 Chaetoderma sp. LZ-2023a
ACCTGTCGGAAGAGTCTTTAAATACGTTGAAAACTGTCACTGATAAAAGAATGAATGCTGAATATCTACAATTTCAAGAGAGACTTCAAGACTGGCAATGTCTCGGTCTGAATATTTTCAGCCATTAAACAATCCGATTTTTTAAAAGCAATTACGGAAATAAGACTAACTCTTAGGCAAGATGCTGACTAGATCCTAGGAAAATGAACATGTAAACCGTACCTGAAGAACAAACCTGGAACCCCAGGAATTTCTCTAACACCAGAAATCCAAGACAGGAAGACGGAACCAGAAGTTAATCCTTGGACACCAGAAAGATCCATGAAAACAGGAAATGACCATAACCCCGGATGTACTTAATCCGGAAGTGGAAAATTAGGAAACGGAAATGCGCAAACCGGAAGTAGACAATCGGAAACTGAATAGGATCCTACTGACACGGATGTACAGTAAAAAAAACCAAAGTAGCATAGGAACCGGAAATATACGCAAACCGGAAGAAAACCGGAAGCGGAATATGGATGCTTAGCTGGGTCTAGCAGACCCGGAAAAGCACCTCTCAAACTGGAAACAGAAGAACTATTACCAGAAACGGAAGCGGAAAAACCTGAACCGGAAGTGGAAAACTGTATCGGATGTCGAAAATGACAAATGTTCTTGAAACTCTAGATATCCAGCCAAGCCAGAAGCAATCACAGAGCTCAAATCTGGATGCCCGGTCAAACCAGAAGACATACCGGATATAGCACCCGTAGGCCCGGACAAGCCAGGAGCCAAAACGGGCGCGGACGAAGAGATCAGAGATCTCTTTATATTACTGGCAATAGGAATAATGAAAAAATGATACCTTGGCATGGGACGATTTATCAGTGACTTCCGCCACCGATGCCACTGCATGAGGGTAATGTCCCCCCTCAAGGCTTATGTGGTCTTTGCCCTGCGACTTACACGAAGTCATTTTCTTCGATTCATTGGACTTAGATCTCGGAGAACATAATTCCTGTCTTGACATGAGGGAAGTGGGTCTCCCCCATTTGCGAGCCCGCCCGCTAGACGTATGACTATCGTTTGCGCGTGGATGGCAGACGATATTCGCTCATCTAATGATTTTGTCAAGACGGTCTACAAAGTCCTTAAAATATGGTTTAGAGACAGTTGACGACCATCCTTTGCACACGTGAATTTCTTTCAAACTTTCTTAGGGATATAAAACGACATGCACTAAAAGATTTGATTCTAGAAATAAGTGGATATAAAGGCTCTTAGATTAATTGAGGGTTAGAAATAAACGAAATCTAGGATTTCTTTTTTCACGAGAGAGTTGATACTTACCTCCCTAATACTTTTGATATTGCTAAATATTGGCTTTCACTCAATAAACACTCAGATTTAAAACAGTTAGGTGCCCCTACTGGGCAGGGAGTCAGAGCGTAGTCTGGCGGATGCCAGCCCCACCACCGCGCATGCGCAGACTAGCACTGCCTCTGACTAGATTATTGGCTGACACACATGCAACTATTAAGAGCCTGAAGACCGAGCCTCTGTGGGGTGGAGAGGCCGGGTCCGTATCTAGGGAGGTAAGTATCAACTCTCTCGTGAAAAAAGAAATCCTAGATTTCGTTTATTTCACTTCAAGAGTATACTTACCTCCCTAATACTTTTGATATTGCCAGAATTCGAAAGTGAATCTGGCGGGAGGGAGGCGAGGTCAAAAGACCAGCTCATCCCTATACGCTTTTCTGCGTTTAAGGCACTTAAACTTCTGAAACTGTAAGAAAAAACAGTCAGGATTTGACTAACCATCGGATAACACCACCGATGTATGAGAGATGACCGAATGTCATATGCGCTCCCCCCCCCCTCCTTCCTGGGAGGAAGAGTCGACTGACCTCAATGTCCTATACGCTCTCTACGTACAAGTGCCATGTACTACAGGACAGAGACGAAAAAACTCCATTTTCGTAACTCTCAACAATGAACCACACAAATACACAAACCATCACCATATTAATAACGGGTAATCGTGACAATACAATCAACAACGGACAACACATGAACAAGACTGACCTTGTTGAAAATGGCTGCTGACATCATCTTCCCATTGGTAAAGACTGATGCAGGCCCAAAAAAGTGGGTGTTTCCATAAATTAATTGTGAAATATATAAGTAATGAGGAAAAACCTCCTCAAAAAATATAAACCGATTTATTTTTTCAAAACCGACAAGGCGAGAGGATTAGAGGTGTCACGGAGATAATGGTCTGTAAAACTTGACTCACAGTGCCACTGAGCCACCGACATAATATCATCCACAGGGACCCCATTAAACAGGGCCGTGGATGTCACTACGCCGCGGACACTGTGAGCCTTGGCCACGTCAACCTGCTTCCCGGTGGCGGATTTATGGCAAAACTGAATGCATTCCACAATCCACCTGGAAATGGTGTCCTTAGAAGCCCTCCCATGGGGTTCAATATATGACAACCATAACGCTGACTGGTCGGTGCGCCATGCCGCCGTACGTTGTTTGTACCGGCGCAGCGCCCGGACGGGACACCATGCTTTAGAATTAGGATCATATCTAGTTAAAGCAGGCAAAATAATAGGTTGACCTGGATATTTCAACGACTGATTTTTAGCCAAGAAATTAATCCTAGGTAGCAGCTTAAGGCCTTCCCCTGAAACCACAAAACGGTCATCCTCGGCTGATAAGGCATGAATTTCACTCCTACGCCTAGCCGAGGCCGCAGCAATTAAAAACACAGTCTTCAGTGTTAATAGTTTCATAGAAATGGAACTAAGTGGTTCAAAAGGCTTATCACCTAGTACTTGAAGCACTAGCGATAAACTCCAAGACGGAATCACAGGTGGATTCCTTGGTCTTAGATTGCCCATGCCTTTAATTAATACATTCAATGTATTTACTTCATCACTTCCCCTCTTAGCCAAGCAAGGAATAACAGACATTAATGCTGACTTATAACCAGCAATAGAGTTAGGCTTGAGGCTATAGGCATCATAGAGGTGACAGAGGAAATCAGCTACTACTTGAATAGATGAATCCATTGGATCAATACATCTTTTTGAGCACCATTCTGCAAATCTGTTGATTTTATAATTATATGCTCTGGAGGTTGACCCCCTCCTGGCTTTGGCCATAAACATGGCTGCTTGCTCAGAAAAGCCCTCCTTAATTCTAGATTCCTTGACAACATCCACGCAGTCAATCTGAACATTGACGGATTGTTGTGAAGGGCCTTGCCCTGGAAGATAATATCGTCCATCAGAGGCAGAGGAACCGGATTGCAGACCAGAAGGTCCAGCAGATCCGTATACCATGATCGGCTTGGCCAATCCGGGGCGATCAGAAGCACTTGGCATTCCTCTTGTCTGATTTTCTGAAGAATTTTTGGAATCAGGATTGCTGGAGGGAATGCGTATGCATACATTCTCCCCCAGCTGATAGCTAACGCATCTGTTGCGAAAGCGCTTGGATCCGGAATCGGAGAGACGTACGTCGTCATCTTCGCATTCTTCTTCGTTGCGAACAAATCGATGTTGGGTTTCCCCCAATGGTCGAACAGACGATCCGCCACACATTGATTTAGTTGCCATTCCGTGGGTAAAACACTCATCCTTCGGCTCAATGAGTCTGCTAGCAGGTTTAACCTTCCCGGAATATGAACTGCTTTCAAGGTAATCTGGTGATCCAGACACCAACAAAGCAGTTTCCATGTCATCATACAGAGACTGGGCGACTTCGTTCCGCCCTGGCGGTTTATGTAAGTCACAACTGTTGAGTTGTCTGAACGAATAAGAACAATCTTGCCCTGAACTTTCTGTAAGAAATGTTCCAGGGCCAGGACTACTGCTCTTAGCTCCAGTAGATTTATATGTTCCTTTGACTGTTCCAGATTCCAAAGCCCTGATATCGTGGATTCTTCCAGGCAAGCTCCCCAGCCCTCCATCGATGCATCTGTATACACAGTCACCTGAGGGTGGGGAGGGGTTAGCAAAACCCCCGGCAAGAGATTCTCTGTATTCAACCACCATTGCAGGTGGTGAATCAGAGGCGCCAACACTGACACATTCGAGTCCAGCGAACCTGTACTCTGGGTCCATTGTGTCATGAGAAACAACTGGATCGGCCGCCTGCGTAAGGCGGCCTGAGGAATGACTGGTTCCAACGAAACCATCAACCCCAGCATTCTCAAGTAAACCCGTGCCAGGACATGACGACTGTCGCACACTGACTGAATCAACGAGATGAGTTTTTGAACTCTCTCCTGAGTAGGATAAACATATCCTGTCTCTAGATCGAAGAACATCCCCAGGTAAACAAACTTCTGGGATGGAGTCAGCTCTGATTTTGGGAAATTGATCATCCAGCCCAAGTCTGTGAGAATTTTCAAAACAATCTCCAGATTGGCGGACAAACTTTCCCGGGTGTGCGCTTTCAACAGCCAGTCGTCTATGTACGTGTGGACTGCTATGCTTCTCCTGCGGAGGTATGCTGTGATCGCAAGAACCACACGGGTGAAAACCCGAGGAGCCGTGGAAATTCCGAAGGGCAACACCCTGAATTCCCACTGTCTGCCCTGGAATGCAAATCTCAGGAAGCGACAGAAACTCCCGTGGATGGGGATGTGGAAATAAGCGTCCTTCAAATCTATCGACGCCGTCCACATCCCCCTCTCCAACCCCACCAACACCGAGCGCACCGTTTCCATCTTGAAACTGGGCGTCTCGATGAACTTGTTCAATGGCTTGAGGTTGAGAATCGGTCTCCACCCTCCGGTGCGTTTTGTTACTAAGAACAGGGTTGAATAGAAGCCCGGACACCTTTGTGCCGGCTGAATAGCTCCCTTTTGTATGAGGGAATTTATCTCCTCCTCGATACACAACCTTTGCTCTGGATCTCTCGGAATGGGAGTCCAGACTGGCACCAGAGACAGTCGCGACGGCGGGCCTGTCACCCACTCTGGATGATACCCGACGGAAAGCCATCGCAAGACTAAACGGTCCTGAGTTAACCGTTCCCACTCTTGCATGTGGCCGGCTAGCTGGCCTCCCACCGGCCCACCTAGGGACCGCGGTGGACACGAGGCATGCAAGAGCGGCACTGTCTCCGTCGCCATACACACCGGAGTGGTTCTTACCGCGGTAAGCGTCCTGTCAGGACCGATAACCACGCCCAGATCCTCGCGCGCCCCGCCCCGCCCCGTGGTGCGCGGGCGGCTGCCTGGCTGACGGCGCCTGAGGAACCTGCGCCCCCCTCGCTGCTGGCCGAATCGCACGCGGCCGAGGCCGACGCTGCGACGGTGGCTGGCCACTGACCTGGCCAGCACCACCTCGAGCCTGCAGGGGACGATACGCCGGGGCCGCGGCGCGAGCGTTAGCACGACGCAGCACATCAAACTGCTCGCGCAGCGCCCTCTGGTTATTCACCAGGGTGACCGTCTCTTGGAGGTGGCGACATCCCTCACCTCCAAAAAGACCAGGGCCCGTCATAGGCGTACGCAGTAGCCTATTGTACAGGTCCTGAGACGGGCACAGATTGTCCAGGGCAAACGTGCGTCTTGCCCTGACACTCCTGGTCACCGCCCGAGTCATACAGTCCAGCGCCAGGTTAATACCATCCTGGATGGTTCGCTGGACAGTGACCGGACTTGGCTGGCGCGATGCGGATGCCGTTACTACCCCCTGTAACAGCTGGGAGACGTGGGACAGAGCGGCAATCGAAGCCCTCCCACTCTCCTCCGCATCACGCAACGCGGTATTCGCCGAACGCAACGCGTTCGCGCACAAGACACCCGTGTCAGAACGGGAGCCTGGCCGCGCATCCTCACCCAAAGCCGCGCGGTCATCCAGGCTGGGCTTGGGTACCACCCCGTACCGCTGGTAATCCAGGGGCACGATGCGACAACGCCTGGCCACCTCGCGAGGGGCCTTCGCGAGACGTCCACTCGACTTAATGGACGACTCCGCCGCCTTGAACATGTCAACGACATGCTCCGCCAGCGGCAGAGAAGGCATAGCGTTAGCAGTCGGTTTCCCAGCTAACCACGGCGTGTGAACACGCTGGCTAGCCGACTGCTCCACGGGCAGATCAGGCCTAACGCTCACCAACCACTGGCAAGCGTCATACCAATCCTCCTCCGTGGCTAACTGCGAGCGCTCTACAAGACGGGGTCCTTCGTCTTCCTCCTGAGCGCAAGCAGTAGAGCTTGACGGCGGGTATGCTGATACACCTGGCAAGCCAGGGAAAACACGCGGGCCTGACAGCACCGGCATGAGAATATCACTGGTTTGACCAGGAGCAGGCACCGTGGCAGAGCGCGGGGTATATATAGTCTCACCACGGGCCCGGCCAGCACCAGCAACACCCTCGGCAAGCCGAGGTATGCGGTACCGCTGGCCATCAGCAGCGCCCTGGGCCACCACCTGAGCCGCGGACTTTACTCCAGGGTGAGTAAAACCGTGGAATAAGGCGCCTGTATTCCCCGCGAGGGGTGCACAAACGTCTTCATCCATGTCCACGTCGTCAGACGGCGACCCTAGCAGGTAATCCTCATTACCCTGGTCAGAAAGATTAGACCCCGGGTCAGCAAAGAGAGCTAACCCGGGCTGACCAGGAACGGTGCCATAGGAGGTACTGGCCACCGCGGCGTGCGGATACCCCTGGACTGATAAGCAGCCCGCGGGTTCCAGCGACAACCGTCCACGGTCCCCTATCGGCGCGGCAATAAGCCTGCTGCCAGGGCCGTGGAACGCCCCCTCTAATGGGGCCACCTCTGAATCGTCGAACAACGGAAGCGGACTAAGGAAAATCGATCCAGAGGCGGGGATTACCTGCTCCGAAGCCGATGATGAGGACAGTAAAGGATTTGGTCCAGGAAGCATGCCACGAAGCAACCCTGGAACCAAATCCTTTATTGTCCTCTTCATCTCTCCCAACATCTCGGTCCGGAAGGCCTCCATATCCACCGCGGACGAGACCTTCCCCTTACCCTTCCTACTTACCTCTCGATTCCGCTTCTTCTTCTTCTCCTCCTCTACCACCTTGTCCGTCGCCTGTAAGCAGCACAAGAATTCGGACATTAACTCGCCCCCCCAGTGCTTACATATGTCACAATTAACCAATGGACCACAAGGGCTACATTGATAGCACAGATGCGGCCAGAACTTTTCCTGAAGAAAACGACCACAGGACGCGCAACCCGGTCCCTGAAACAGGGCAAAGGACAAGGAGTATGAGCAACTAGTTAAGCTTAGAAACTCAATCCAACTCAAAGAGAAGGAAAACGATCATAAAGATCAATATACATCAGAAACCAGCATAGCGCTTGAATAGCTGATAAACACATAGCCAGGCTGATTATGACGTCATTAATCCCGTGACAGGAAAAATTCGATCCCAACAAAACATCCAAGTGCAAGGACGAATTGTATGCTGAATGGATAAGTCGACTACACAACCATCAGATACATATAGATAACTCTTTCCTGGCAAAAATGTTAATTATCTCCCTTTGTTTGTTTACAATAATTAACATCACCACATTATCAATAACTAGATACCTGACACTTTGTATAGACAAACCATCCAACGTGACGAACCGGAGAACTCCACCATCTGCACGCCTCTTAACTCTCTCCACCTCATGGGGAAGGAATTGGATCAAGAGGGCAAAGTGAGAAGACCTTTATACTAGGCCTCCAACTCACTGGACATATTTTTCATTTGGTTAGATAACCTAACAGTGTTAGTAGGAAATGGAACCATGGTGGAGAGAAAACTAACTCTCTGCTACTGTGATGTCACCACCTAGCGTCACACAGACCTGTGGACATAAACAGAAAGAGAAATTAGTCCTAGGTAGCACCGAGTTGACATAAACCAACTAACTAAGGCGCTTATCACGGTAAACGCGAGTCCCGGAAACACAATACACCGGGAAGAAAACTCGCTAATTTTACTAGAAGTCACCTGATTTAAAGGTCCTAAGTCCTTCTTTGGCGAATTGTTACTTCCCGCCATCCAAAAAAGTGACTATCACTCCAAATAACACCACTTAAACAGTTTAAGATTAAGAAAAAGCTTCAGCACAAAAAGACATGTGTGAACTCTCTGCCAATAATCTAGCAGAGGTAGTGCTAGTCTGCGCATGCGCGGTGGTGGGGCTGGCATCCGCCAGACTACGCTCTGACTCCCTGCCCAGTAGGGGCACCTAACTGTTTTAAATCTGAGTGTTTATTGAGTGAAAGCCAATATTTAGCAATATCAAAAGTATTAGGGAGGTAAGTATACTCTTGAAGTGAAATAATAATGATGACGACTCACCCATTTTGTTTACCACGAGAACGGGATATCACCACGAAAACCGGTAACACATATATACAATGAACTAAAAACCAGGAAATACTCGATAAACATAAATAAGGGAGGATAGGCTTCACTAGACATACTCATGGAGTGAAGCACTCTCAAATAAGTAAGCTGAACTCAGCTATAAAAACTTAGCTGAAATATTTGCAGACTGTACTTCTTCCAGAATATATGAAGTGAATGTGTTTCCTATTTGGGCTCCTATGCGCATGCGCGAGCGTGCTAAGTGACAGGTGTCAGTCACCAAGGCTGAGTGTGTACAGACAGGTGCCAGTCTCTATCAGGTCATATGCTGGGGGTGTACCCGGTGTATGACGAAAATGGCTGCCAGCTAAAATGACCGCGCCCGGGACAAGAATTTGCAATATATGCGTTTTAATGTTAAGCCGTTCTGCATAAGTTAGATATTTACAAAACAGTTTCAATACAGCTTTTTGTAGCACTAAACTTCTTCTAAATTTCTTTGCGCACTCTAGCATTATCTAGCAGATGTACAGTGTTCACTTTTTAAATTGCTACTTCCGGAAATTTCGTTCCCTTCTTTAGCCAGTCTACGCGACGGTACCTGAAAGAAAAAAAAGTTAAATTAGATAGGATCTTGTAGTAGGAAACATATAATATATATAATATATATACTGTAACGTATATACGCATAAAGAATATTCGTAGCGGTTAGTAGTTATTGGTAGACTTGTTAGGAATACCATAGGAATACTATAGCGGTCATTTTTGTCCCCTACCGCGGTCATTTTAGCTCGCGGTCATTATGGACTGAGATCGTGTACCTACCAGTAGCCTGGTTGAGGGTATACATAGAAATGGAATAGGCATATGGGGGGTTTGTAAGCAAGCATAAAAATCTTATTCTGGTGGCTAAATCAGTAAATGCAGAGTAGTCGATTTAGCAAGTAGTGATTGAACGGTAATGTTTGTTTTTGTGTTGTAATAACAACTATGAATTATTCGATTCGCTCTTCAGCCAACATCCCACAATTCATTGCGCTTACTACAGTTTAACATTAACTGGAACACTGTTCCTGATACAGGTTCAACGTTAAACAGTAGTAAGTGCATTGCATTGTGGGAAGTTGGCTGGAGACCGAATATTGGTTATGATATTTTAAGATGACAGCTCAGCCTTAATGTCCTGTAGAATTCGAAAACTGGAACTTTATCAATTAATCAATAACAATCTTTTTGATAGCAAACAAATGAAGTTAGATTTAATTAAATTGACATGATATTAACACAATATCTCAAATATTCAAATACCTGTGGGATGATAACATCTCTACACCACATTTTCTTTACGTTAGTTATGTATTACCGGGAACATGTTAACTTTGAAGTTGGAACTACTTTTATACAGGACATTGCCATCTTGTGTTAATCCGCCATGTCGTAGAAAATTATGAACATTTCATGCAAGTCTATATGGTTAAATAGTATGGTTGACATTAGAATCCCCATGTATCGACTATTTTGTCTATATACCCACTTTCATATTTTGAAATGTTGAAATTTCAGTAAAGAGTTTGGAACCTTCTTTTATCGCGACATGCTAAATTATTTGTGGCTATGCTAATAGGTTAATGGATGTGCTGTGAAATTC
>JAVVLW010000469.1:0-25000 GCA_034401795.1 Chaetoderma sp. LZ-2023a
TGGTTCCGGAAAACTTTCAGAAAATCAGAGATGGTTGCCAAAACAACTAGAGGCTACCACAATAGGATCCTTTGAGTCAAATTTTGTTGAAATTGCCCAAGCGATTAGTGAGGAATAGCATTTTATACAAATTCCCATTTTTCGGAAAATCCAAATGGCCACCATCTAAATCAAGCCGTCAAAATTCTGTATACAAGTTCTGAAGCGTACCGGCCTAGGGATTTTCCAGTTGAGTTTGGTCGAAATCGGCCAAGCGATTATTTAGTAGCCTTTTAACTGATTTTGCAAAATGTTCAGAAAATCCAAGATGGCCTCCGGAAAAATTGACCAAATAAAATTCTGTACACAACTTCTGAAGCCTACCGCCCTAGGCTCATTCTAGCCAATCTGGCTAAAATCTCCCGCGCAGTTAATGAGGAATATAGCGTTTTAAACAATATACAGACATTTTTCGGAAAATTGAAGATGGCACCGAAAGAATTGACCAATCAAAATTCTGTCTACAAGCTCTGAAGCATACCACTTTAGGGTTCTTCCAGCCGAGTTTGCTTGAACTCGTTCAAGAGGTTACTGAGTAGCCTTTTAACTGATTTCCCAATTTTTTAAAGAAAATCCAAGATGGCCGCTGGAAAAATTGACCAATCAAAATTTGGTATTCAAGTTCTGAAACATACCAGCGTACTATTCTCCTAGCTAAGTCTGGTTGAAATTGTTCAAGCAGTTAATGACGAGTAGCATTTTAAATCGTTTTAAACGATTTCATGCCAGTTTTTTTTAAATTCAAGATGGCCACCGAAAAAATGGACTAAATCCTGTATAGAAGTTCCAAAGCCTACCCCCATAGGATCAATCATGGCAAATTAATTTGAAATTCGTCAAGCGGTTAATGAGTAGCGTTTTTAAGCAAAAGTTGTCGGCCAGATGCCGGATGGATGGATGCAGGGACAGGTGGATGACGGATGGTCATCATGGCATAAGTTCACTTGGCCATTCTCAGGTGAGCTGAAAATGATGTCATATGTAGGCTGATGTCACAATAAGACACAGAAATACTCTGTTATGAACCTGAAATAGTCCGTATATTGTATATCTTTATCATTTAATAACAATTCGTCGAATATTTTGAAACTAAATTGAATTGAATTGGCTGTTGCTATAGGCCGGAATAGCACCCACAGTCAAATTAGTTTCAAAATATTCCACAGGTCACCCGTATAGCTACCATGAAATTGGAATTCTAGGAATTCAGGATTCAAAGTATTTAAATCAATCCCAACACACGCAACGCATGGGCAGAGCTTAGCTAGAAATGAGTGGCCTAGCAGCTGCTTAAAGTGGATTCATATTTATTTGGTCTTATGAACTAATAGGAGTCATCAAGTTAGGCATTTATGAATGTACTGAGGATAGCATCATTCCGAATAGAACATAAAAAACCATTTCTTTCAGGTACCCATAATCATAATCTATGCCCCAACAACACAGCTATGATGTAAAATACATGCTCTTTATCAAACCTGTCAGTAAGTGGCGTGATTACAAGTCTGGGTGTATTACCCAAATACTCATAAGAATATATGAACTGAGCATCACAGATGTTAGCAAAGCAATCCTTCTTGTTATCATCCCATCTGTGTCTAAGCTGTGAGAGCCAAGTAAAAGCCTGTGAGTTGTCAACCTTTTGCACAATTATTTTGTTGATCACATCTCGAGCATGTACGTCAATAGTACAAATGGTCATGATCTTTTGACGATCACCTCTCGCCAATTCACCGACTAACATGTTAATGAGCGATGTAAGCTGATTGATCTGAAGACAAAATAAGTAAAATTTAAACAATGGTTAATCCGTAATTTTATATTAGTTTTACTTGGATGTTTAAATATAAATACCAATAATAACCAGTTAATGGCACAAGAACCATAGTGCTCACCTAGCTGATGAGGAATTGTAAACATGTTTAAATTAATTAATGCTCAACAAACATGGATAGATGGCAATATATGGTCCTTATCATTATTGACCAATGCGGCAATCATCCTTACCACTAATACAACAAGAGCTCAGTAAACGGTGCATAATACCACGACATGATGACAAATCAATGAATGAGAGCTATCACAGATGTAGACAAGTCATCCTATGAAGTTTCAATGTGATCCGCTAAACATTCACAGAGTTATCGTCTGGAAATCAATTTTCAAGATGGCTACTAGTATGTGGCTGGTGGCCAAAATGGATTTCGTATCATCTACAGTTTCAATAAGTTTTTACCTCAGACCTAGTCCTGTCATCCCATGAAGTTTTGAAGCAATCCGCTAACCAGAAATGGAGAAATCAACTTTCAAGATGGCCAGCAGTGGCTGGGGGACATCTTGAATTTAGGATCACTGTCGATTTTAAGTTTCTTTCTTCAGAGCGAGTCCCACCACCCTATCATGTTTCAAAGCAATCCGATAAATAGTAATGGAGTTATCATTCGGAAACCAATATTCAAGATTGACACCCTTGGCTGGTAGCCATCTTGGACCACTAAAGAAATTGACCAACCCAAATTCTTGTTTGGTATGTAGAAATCTACCGCCATAGGATCATCTCCCTCATGTTTCATTGAAATGGGGCCATTAATTAATTTTAAACGGTTCTGAATTTTTTTTAACAATCTAAGATGACCACCAAAAAAATCAACCATCCATAATTCTGAAAAGATGCTCGAGAAGCGGCTTTGACAATTCCCATTAAATATTTGATAAAATCTAAGTTATTACTACATTACAACCTACCTCCTTGCATTACTATTGCTCTTTCCTTCTCTGAAGGGAAGCGTAGTAGGATGAATTTTTTACAGCCAATGTTTGCTGGGTATTGTGGCTACAGAGTGACTGAAGGCTTCTTCAGGAATCTCCATACTCTCTCTAATGATGAGATCTATAGTAATTCGCTTGAATGCTATATCTCAGAATGAGGCAAGAAGAGGTTAATCCAATACCCAGAGCCACTGAGAAGATCATTAAGCACAATGACAACCTCATTGGCTGATAGCTATTACATGACTGTGTTGTTAGCAACCAAGACTTCATTCCTTTTCCTACTGTTGAAGGGAAGGGTGTATAAAAATCTGTATAGCCAGTTTAAAAGTTATTTTATAACTTTTGGAATTGCTGTGGATTATAGAAAGCCATAAGGATCATCAGGGGGAGAAAGATGACACCTTCACGCCGATCTCCTCCATAAGTACCAACTTTGTTGGGAAACTAAGTCATCAAGGATTGCGGGCTGACATCCGCATACAGAGGCAACTCTGATTATGTCTACCCTTCTTCAAACAAGAAACTGTGCTCATCATCCTCGGACGACGCAATTTTCCCATGAGCTTACCATAGCTACGTGGAATGTATGTGATCTGAGTGCAACATCAAAGAGGCAAACCTTAGGTGCAGACTTCGAACACTATAACATCGATATTGCAAGCATTCAAGAGACTAAAGTAGCTAAACACTCAGAGCAGCAACTTCAGACAGGCCATAAGTTCGTGTTCATGGAGCAAAAACAGGCCACATACCGGGGCTTAGGCTTCGTAATCGGATCAAGGGTCTTGGATCATGTCATTAGTTTTGGATACGTCAGTGATTGCGTTGCATTCATCGACCTGGCTATACCTACATGAAAACACACCACCACTAAGTGTCGAATTGTCAACGCATATGGCCCAACTACAGAAAAAGCCAAAGAGAATCCAGCAATATTAGATTCCTTCTATGCAGAACTGAGCTTCGCCATTACAATCCCCAGCTAGATGGCAACTGTTCGTGTGTGATCTCAACTCCAAGCTGGGTAAACTCGGAATTGTGGACAAAAGTTCAGAACTTGGCTTATGCATGGGATCCTATAGAGAGGGCACACGCAACAGCAATGGAGATGCACTGGTGGCATTCCTTAGTTCCAATGGCCTATTTGTCACAAATACGGTTTTCAAACACCCATGCCATCACCAGACAACATGGACTGGACACATTACTAATTGCAAAGCCCCAAAAGGTTCTAAGGCTACAACAGCTGTCTTCAACCAAATAGACTTCAATCTACACAAGACAGAAGCAAAACCCTTACTCTAGAATGCTCATTCACATGGAGGCACAGACCGCAATTCTGACATAAGCTAGTCATTACACGCCTTCAGATGAACGATCTCTACCTAATATATAAACACCATACCAGGCAAGAGGGTAGAGTCACCTACAACCTACCCAAGCTCATCAGCAACACTGACACTCAAATGTCATACAAAAAAGCCCTCTGGGAGCAGATAGCTAACATCGATGTCAGCTACGATCCAAACCAAGCCCTAACCAAAATACTGAAATCTATGGAATCATCCGCTACCAGCACCATAGGTGTTCTTAAAAACAACCAAACTAGGTATACTGATGACCCTCTAGTAGTAAAACGGTCAGCAGAGTAGAAAGCATTACGGCTGCGCATCTATCAGTGGCCAAAGTGACGACCGCACCAAACTATGCCGGGAGTGCAATATTATTCTGCGCCACATTATCTTGCTATTCAACAGGCAGACTCCCTAGCAGATGAAATCACTGCCACGGATGACTGTCACAAAATGTTTCGGGCAGCCCGAGCCCTGAGAGTTATTGACTACACACACCACTCACTGTACACAACTCTGAAGGACACTTTATCGGGACTGACCAGCGAAAAGCCGAGGCAATGCGATAATGGTTCAAGGAACAGTTCACTGACAACAATGATGAGACCTTGCACCAATTCTCAGGAGACCCCAGACCATTACTAATACCAATTAAAACAGCAGAAGTTGAGAAGGCACTTAAAGCCCTGAAAAATGGATGCCCATCTGGGCCTGATGGCACGAGCAATGAACTATTCAAATATGCACATTATCTCAAAACCGATCACGCACCTAATCAATTCAGCTTTTATGCACCACCTTCCCATCGACGCTGTAGGCCAAGGCACCCTTATCGCACTACCCAAGCCCAAGAAGGCACCTGGGCCCCCAGCTAATCTGCGGCCCATTGTGCTCCTCAACAGCATACGGAAAATCATATCTAATGTTACTCTATGCCGCATCTGAGACAAGATCGATTACTTCATCGGATCATGTTAATGTGGATTCAAACGTGGATGCGGCTGCACAGACATTGTATGGGCTCAACGCATGCTTGTGTCGGTAGTCATGTCCAAGCACTGGGACATCCACAAAATGGGCATTGACATGTCACGAGCCTTTGACATAATTAAACGCTCAAAGATCCTAGATGTACTATGCCAGGCCAGTTGCAATGAAGATGAGCTATGACTAGTGAGACCACTGCTTGCAGACACCAAGCTGAGAGTACGAGTCAAGTCAGTGAAGTCTGTAGAGTTTGAGACATCAATCGGCTCCCCACAGGAAGATGGTCTATCTCCGGTGCTTTTCACCTGCTACCTTGGTGCCGCATTGAAATCTGTGCAGGAAAGTTCCACAACACCAAACCCCCCAGTGTCAATACTGGGCATACTGCTAGAGATGGAATATGTCGACGATGTGGCCTTCATAGACGAGGAAAAGAAACCCCATGACGAACTTCTCCCAATAGCTGCAAGCAAACTAAAAATTGAGAATCTCTTTATGAATAAATCCAAGACAGAGTTCACCCACATATACCTATCGACAAAGCATGTAACTATAGAAAATGATGACCCACTTCGTGGCGGTGAACCATGGAGGAAAAGTAAAATCCTGGGCTCACTGCTTTGCAGTACTGCTGACATTTCTGCACACTGGATCATGGGGAACAGCTTTCCAGTCCTTCTGGAAGCTATGGATTCGTAGATCAAAGATGCCCTTGATAAAGAGGCTATGGTTATACAATGCAACCTGCATATCCTTGATGCTGTATAACTGTAACAGCTGGGCAGCTCCAAAGGCAGCTCTAGACAAACTCGATGGCTGCCACACCAAACACCTACACACCATCACTGGACACCGATGGCCAGACAGCATAATTTCCAACGATGCACTATACAAGATGTGCAACACGTTGCTGCTGTCTGTAAAAGTCGCCCAGCAAAGATCGCCCATGTTTGGCCATGTGCTAAGGATGCTAGAAGAGACACCAGCACAGAGAGCCTTGGAATTCGCCCTACTTGGAGCCAGCAAATACAAAGCCAGGAGAGGATGTCATTGCATAAATCTGCTAAGCATGCTACGAGGTGACCTCAAGAAAGCAGGACTCGGTACACTCCAAGTCAAGAATGGACCTAAGGAAGCTAAGGATTTCGGCTGAGGACAAGACACTGTGGACAAAAGCGAAGGACTGATTGCAGCTGTAGGATGTTTCTACCACTACAGCTGCAGAATACAGTAATCATACATAAGGATCACCAAGATGTCGGACAAGCATAAAAAACCTCCAAAGATAAGTAGTTGTAGGTTGTGGTGCATTAATAATGATTTGTAGGATCATTTCTCTATTTTCATGGTAGGCGTGTTACCAGTTTTGGATACTTGCGCCCAGAGTGCATACACTATGTGTTGTCTATTTTTGCTTCTTCTTTTACAGTAGCATGTATAAGCTACTGAATTGATATGCTTGTTGCGATTGAGCTACTGAATTGATATGCTTGTTGCGATTAAGCATGAATCTGCGATATCTCGGTAACATACTATCTCATAAAGAAAACCAAAATAATTTTAAAATTAGAGGTCGATAGGGTCTCTATCAATAAATCTTGGGATTAGCGCTGGCTAAAACCGAGTCATATTCGGAGCTTTACTCTATCAAATCTCTGTTTTTACGATTCAGATTGGAGAAAGTCTCCGAAGAAGATCAAGGAGAAGGCTAAAGAAAAGAATCAGAATCATTCTATCAGATGTCCTTCTGGCAGTTGCCATAGATTTATAAAATCGGAACGCTCTGGATACGTGTGTTCGAAATGCACTTCGTGTACTTTAGAGTTGACCTGTTTGATATGCGGGTCATGGTCCCAAGCTGCCAGAATGTCATTCTTTAAAACAAATTCCCCAGAGATCTTAAATATTCCTGGGAATCCTCCTTCAAGGTCGGCAGTTAAAATAAAGGGCAAACCCGAGGCCACAGCGGATTTAGACATCCTTGAAAAAAATTTCTATCTAAGGAATGTCTCCAGAAACAAGCTCACAATATTGACTCAATAAGATTATCCTAGACCAATCAGTTATCAATGCTTCATCTCTTGACGTAGTTGATTGTGAAGCATTGGAGTGGTCTGTTCCCAGGAAGCACGTATTCTCTAAATCTAATAAATTACAACTCACTGATTTACATTGTTTCAGAGGTGGCACACAAATGGGAAGAATAAGAGCACAAAGACTCGGGTTTTGCCTCGTTCACTGCCTGTTCATAAGCCAGTATTTATCGCTCCAGGATTCTTCTTCATCTGTCAACATTCCGCAACCTGCACCCATGTGGCCCGAGTTCGGTATATCCTCTCTCGGGCCCGAGCGAGTCATAAGTCGGTCCTGTATGTCACCTATCACTACTACTTCTTCACTGGCTGAGTCAAAGGATTTCCAGACCAGAGTGGTCAATGGTCCCTTCCCTCATTCTAGATCCATTATAGGTAATTCTTCGAGTTCTCAGAATCCCTCATACTCTTCAGATCCTATACCCCAGGATAATCCTTCCCAGGACTTAGTGAGTTGTTATCTTAATGAATCTTTAGTGAATGAAATTACTTCTATCGGTTTGTCAATTAAAGATTTTTCCTTGTCAAAGGACAGTTCAGGGAATTCTATCATCACAGCTATTAGAAGCTCTATTGATTTCTTTCTGTCCTTTTAATCTAGTTTGGACCCTAGGAGTATCTTTCATCATTCTCGATATAAGGTTAAGTTCGCGAATTACTCATCATCATCCTCATCCATTCATCCTTCTAGTATCGGATATCTTGTCTATGGATGTTGAAGTTTCCTCCATTGCTGATGATTCTCAGGATTCTATCCCATCTCAGGATTCTACTATTCAATCTTTTCAAGATACTTTTCACGGGAGACCCTCTGATTCCAAGTTTCTACTTTTTAGGGCTGCTGAGAATGACTGGTCTAGTACTCACCAATGGGTTTCAGATTATCTCCACATTGAATTACAGCCTGAATGTACTAGCTATACGTCATATGAATTTCCTCTGGTCTCAGAAGACAATATTTCTTTTAATCGTGTTCCTCCGATTAATAATTTTTCAGCGGATATTTTAGATAATTTTTCTCAGCAGGCTTGCTTTTCAGATTTCTCCCTGGTTCCTCCAGATTTAGCTTCTTCCAATCGAGTGCCTCTTTCTGATTTTGATGCAACTATTAGATCCAAGTCTCCGTTTGGTGATGCTTGGGATCTTATTAAAGATACTGGTAGATCTCCTGCTTCGGATTCAGCCATGATTAGATCTTTAGAAGAATCGGCTAGACTCAGAGTTAAGCTTTCAAATTTTTCGACTCTTCTTTCAGAAGCAGTTTTTAAGGTTTCCTCTAGAGGCGAATCTATTCTTCAGTTGGCCCTGGCTTGTCTGGCAGACATTTCTAGATTTAACCTTAATTTGGCCACTAGATTAGTTGGTTTTGTCAACAACTGTCATAAGAAGAGAGCACTTGGTTCTTTAGCTATTTCTCAGAAGCTTAGACACACTTATTTGCACATCCTGTTTTGGGTGTTTGGCCCCAAATCCACTAGTCTCATCATGAAGGAGATGGATAGGCTCAAGAGTATTCACGAGATCTCTTCTAAAGTTGGCCTTCCTCAGGTTTCTAGGAAATGTTCCTTCACTCTAGTTCGTTCTTTTCCTCCCTCATCTCCTCCAAAGGAGTTACCTCATTCTGATCCTCAAACTTCTTTTCCTTCTCAGATTTTTGTGAATTCCAATAGATCTTTTGATAGACCTATATCTCCTTCTCCAGCTAGGCCTTCCTCTCAGGGTCATTCTCCTCGTAAGTCTCCTTTTCCTCAGGATAAATATTCGGATGTGGTTTCCAATGGGTCCAGAGCACAGATACCATTTAGAAAGCAGTCTAGAGGTCCTCGTAAATCGGGTAGTTGGTATCATCCTCGTTTTTTATGTCATAAGTTCAGATGGCCCTTTTTAAACTCTAAAATTTAGATTTTCAGTCCCACCTTATTTCAAGCTTTCCAGGTGTAGCGCAGATTGGCCGGATGGGTACGAACCATCCCAGCTTGGCTGGGTACGGAATGACCGCTCCGGGTACATTCTAAGTATGCCCCCCCTGGGAGGATAGTATGCGTGTATAAAGCCATATGGGAGAGGCTTTCTATAAAACATCTAAGTCTGTGAGATCACGTAGCTCGAGTCTGACATGTGATCGACTAAACCTGGCTATTCTAGCTCGATAGGATAGGTTTAAAGTAGTTAGGGACAATCTCTCCATAAGAGACATTTGTGTATGCCTCTTTTCCGGATGTAGCAGATATGTCCCCTGTCTAAGACTATATGCTCGGCCTCAACGTGGCACAGGGGTGTAACCCACTGGGTGTCAATCCAGACATTTGGAGGGGCTAACCAGATAATTATGCACAACGCAAATGAATGACACTTGGAGATTGAATCAACCGAAATGGTGCTCGCCCTGTGAGGATTCGCCAGGCAGGTGCAGCGCCAGGGTCCACGCCTCGAAGGATCCCACCCTCAGCTACTGGAGGTCCCATCAACTCATCTTGTGGAGCCAGGGGACGAGGATGGAGAGCTACTGGCTACATGTCCGCACACTGCCTTTCTGAGGGAGATGTTCTGTAGGCTGACCTTCGGGAAACCGAGCATCTTCGTCAGTTAGACTCATGTGTCAAAAGATAGGTAAAAACCCCTGCCACTTGGGGACAAAGCTTGGAAGTGAATCTAACAAATAAATGATAGGTTAGAATTTAGCAGAAGGCCCGCATAAATAAAGTGGCAACTACCAATACAGTATCTTGAACCACAAGATGACGACCTTTGAATTCTTCGGAAATCATCCGCCCCATCTTCACGTAATACAGCGTGCATCACATTAATTATAATTTCACTAGGTTAATACACACTACACATAGCTTTTTGTTTGAACAAGAGTGGCCCTTTTTGCCAGCTCTCTACCTCTGCTTTGGCGCTAAAGGCATTTTCCTGTGACGGAGGCCCGCACGAGGCACTTTCCTCTCACAACAATAATATTTTTGTTAGGGGTATAATGGTTTATATTAAACAACATAAGTGGCCTCATTAGGATGCTCCCCTGCAGGGATACCTCACGGATATATACGGCTCGGTGAGGCACCTCTGACGAGCCCACGTAAATAAGACACCAACTTGGTTCTATGTACTGTACATTTTCTCTCATCTACTAGCAAATGAGTACCATTGTTTGTATAGTAATTATATTTTTGATTAATTATCATGTCCAGACTCCTAAATTAAGTTATGGACCGTCATACCGATGACACCAATAGTTGGGATGAGACCGTGTGGCTCAATCTCGCCGGCAATGGTCACACGGCCCCACTGGAACGTTATCGTTCCATCAGCTCTAGAAGCCAGTCTTTGTACTTTTCGGAGTCATGATACAGGGTCTGTTACCCCGAGAAGTGTAACTAACCAGCCCTCCCGCGCATTCTGTACATGCGGTGCAATGGAATGGAGCAACATAATGGACCAGCGCATACTCCCGCGAGCTACACAAGCATCCCAGTAGGCAATCGTCTTTCCAGGTTCAGGACTTATTGGGATCTTCTTATTCACGATCAGTGGGTTTTAGAAACTATTTATCGCGCCCATTATCCTTGTTGGAAAGAAAAACCTTCTCCTCTTTCCTTTGTTCCTCGATGGACCCCCGTTCCATCATGCCCAGAGAAAATTTTAGCCTTGGAAACCGAGATTCTGTCTCCGATATCAAAATATGTGGAGTATGAGGTGATGGGTTCGCAGTGCAATCCAGGTTACTTCTCGACACATTATAAATCTAAAATCCCTCAATCTTCTAATTGTGAGTCCTGCCTTCAAGATGGAAATGGTTCAATCCTTCATTCCGTCTCTCCAGGTGGGCTTGTGGACAATATCCATCGACCTCAAAGATGCATATTTTTACGTCCCTATTCATCCTGCATTCTGCAAGTTCCTTCATTTCGCTGACAAAAGCAGAGTCTGGCAGTTTTGCAGTCTTCCCTTCGGCCTGACCACCTCCCCTTATGTATTCACTCGAATAGTATCATCAGTAGTCTCGTGCCTTCATCTTCAGGCAATTTCAGTACATGTCTATATAGACGAGTGGCTTTTCAAGGCTCCCGATCCCGTCTCCCTCATTGCGGATGTATCAGATGCCATCCAGGTTTGCCTTCACCTGGGTTGGATCCATCAATGTAGAAAGGTCGCGTCTCTCCCAAAGTCTTTGTATCTTTCCTCAGAATAATAGGCCTCATGGTTTCGGGAGAGAAAGTGATTCCTTGGGCTCCTCTGATGAGAAGACCCTTCCAGTTCTATCTTATGGCCCACTGGAATCAGTCTCTAGATTCTCTGATCATCGGATTCTTATCAAGTTACAACTCATGACTCATTGCCTGTTTTGGAAAGACTGTCAATCCCTGTTATTAGGGGTTCCTCTTCATCCTCCATCTCCTCAGGCTATCTTTTTCACAGATGCATCCCTGGAAGGATGGGGAGCCATCTGGGATTCCAAGAAGATTTCGGGAACCTGGTCCCTCACAGAATCTTCCTACCATGTCAACATTCTGTGGGCTGTTTTCCATGCACTAGTTCATTGGGAACCCATGACTCTCGGTCTTTCAATCCTTATCCGATCAGACAATTTCACAGTGGTCTCGTTCATCAATCATCAGAGGGGGGGGGGGGGGGAAACCAGGTCGGTCTCTCTCTGTCGAGAATCCATGATCATGCTTCACTGGTGCAAGTCCCGCAACATTTCTCTTCGAGCATCCCACGTCCCAGGCAAACTGAATTTTCTGGCTGACCAGTTATCTCATCCTTCCAGGATCCCCGAAACAGAATGGGAGTTGAAAGAGGCTGTAGCCCAGTCAATTTTTCTTTAGTTCGGTCATCCCCACATTGACTTGTTTGCTACTCCCAAGAACAGAAAGATATCCACCTTCATATCTCCCTTTCCGGAAGCCATGGCTCTTTCAGTAGACTCTCTAGCTCAGTCTTGGGACATGTTCGCTTATGCTTTTCCCCCTATGATTCTCATTCCTCTGGTACTCAGAAGGATCAGGCAACATCCCTGTGCAGTCCTGTTAATAGCTCCGTTTTGGCCGACAAAATCGTGGTTTCTGGATCTCCTGGATCTTCTTGTATATCTCCCTCTGCTACTTCCTGTCTCCCACAATCTATCGTTCCAGAACAGTGGCAGGATTCTCCATCAGAATCCAGAAATCTTTCGCCTGTCAATCTGGAAGTTGTGGAGTTGCCCCCTTCTTCATCAATCTTTTCAGTCAGATCTCAAGATCTTTTGCAGAAATTCCTCAGAACTTCCAGTCAAAACATTTATAAAGCTCGATTTGAGTTTTTCAAAAAATGATTTTCAGACTATTCTATCCTGCCCTCTTGAGGCCTCTGTAATTCAAGTCACAGATTTTCTGGTTTTCCTCATTGACCAGAAAAAGCTATCAGTTAACACTATCAGATCCTATCTATTTGGTCTTAACTCCTTTGTCAAGTGTCTTATTGATTCTTCGGTTCAAGTTCAAAAACATTTTCACGACCTCATTAAAGGTATGGGTAATTCACGTCCACCTTTTAAGAAACCCCTTCCTTCTTGGAACCTTTCGCTTGTATTACAGGTTCTAGTTGGGAAACATTTTGAACCTTTAGGTTCTGTTTGTTTAAATCATCTTACCCTCAAAGCAGTATTCCTATTAGCAGTAGCATCAGCTAGCCATCGCTCTGAAATCCATGCCCTGCCTGCTGAATTGGATAGATTTCAAATTACGGGGAATAGCATTATTCTCTATCCAGAATTCCTGTCCAAAACTCAGTCAGTTAAATTCTTGGGTAAACCCATTATAATTCATAAACTTTCTTCCTTATCACCAGATGATTGGATGGTGACGGTTAGGGCACTTAATATGTATAAACTTCGTACTGACTCCAAACGATCTGACAATAGACATCTTTGGGTTATATTTGCAGAAGGTGTGGATCGTCCTGCCCCTTTAACCACTATTTCACATTGGATCATTGATACGATCAAAATTTTCCATGATATAGCTTCTCCTGCGGACAATTCACTAGTGGGGGTTAAGGCCCATGAGGTTAGGGGCTTTGCCACCTCTTAAGCACCTTTTAATGGATCTTCTCATTGATGATATCATGCAAGTTGCTAACTGGAAATCAGAGACTACTTTTATTAATTTCTATCTCAAAGACTCTGGTCCTTCTTCCTTTTTCTATAAGAATATTCATAAGGTAGCTTCAGGGGCCATGACTCGTATTCCTTCTTCATCATCTTCATCCGTATAACATTTTTTGGGGCGAGTGAGTTCATTAATTCTTTCTCATGTGTGTATTTCACCTCTTTCATATCATCTCTTTCATCACCCTTATTTATTCATCTCTTTCTTGCATGATCATCTTCTCTTTCTTGTATTCTTGGGATCATTTTATGACCTTTCTTATCTACTCCTTATTTTTTCTGTTCCCTTTCTATTAGGGTACGTATGAGAGTAATTCTGAGGAATTACTGTCTTTTGTAGTATCGCTCTCTACTTGTTATTACTAATTTTGTATCTTTTTTTTACATCAATTTTGCGCAAAAGTTCGCCTCCCTCCAGGCTTTGTCCAATCTAGAAATCTGTATTTGAGCAATAGTAATGCAAGGAGGTAGGTTGTAATGTAGTAATAATGACCAGACAACCTGGAGGGTCTGGTTTTGTTTTACTAATTACATATACCTACCGTCTTGCATTACGGCCCATCTTAAGCCTCCCCTCTGTGAAATTTTTTTTTGGGGGGGGGGGGGGGGGGCTTGAGGCTTCATTTAAATGGTCATATCTTGTTAGAATAGTTATATTCAGAAAAGATATTCATTATATTCTTCAGCCTTTAGGTTATATCCGGATTTGTCAGAATTTGACACATTTGGGTATTTCTGAAAGGAATTTCCCATCATATAATGTAGAGTATTTAGGTAAATTTTTTATTTCAGCTTTAGTCAGATATTCAGTCGAGTAGTGATAGGATCATCTGCCTCTTCATGGATCTGCATAAAGCTAGGCTTGCACGATTGTCCGATATCGAAAATCGCAATTTCTTTTTCAGCAACAATTTTTTACGATATGATTTTGAAAAAATCGAAATATCGCGACAATTTTACTGTCACGCCATATTCTGCCTATTTGTCATGTATTTGTAGCGTAGCCTTCTTTTACCGCAAGCTGTTCAATTTATTGCCAAACCAACATCTTTGCGAGAGGGGTGGGCTTATATTACGAATAGGTCAAGAAACAGTTGAAGTTCATTCTTTAAAATTGTTTTAAAAGATGGACTAATAATACAAAAATTTGACGCAATTTACCAGTACAATTTCTTGCCGCCGTACTGTATACCTCAAAACCATGATCGTGTGAGTGAAATTATTATCTGGGACGGTATAAATATTGTATATTTCTTAATAAACATGGTTTTTAAAACCTAAATTAATCCTAAATTTGACAATAACTGGCGTCGTGAAAATCACATGATATTGCTTGCTCTCCTGTTTTTGGAGGCACGAGGTAGTGCGTTCACAAATGTGATAGCTAAATGAGACGGTATACACGCTTTAGCCTGCAAGGTGAACTATCCGAGATGTTTCTGAAGGCTAACTATTATTAGTAAATGGGTACTCGGTAAATGTGAATCAGATCTAAACATTAGGTATCTATGGATCTAATATCACGTGATTTGTAAATTTCACAAAGAAGATATGAAATGTCAAATTTTTAGATCAATTTTGATCTAATAAACGATGGTTATAACTGAGTATGCAATATTTGGGTTGCCCAATGTAATAATTTCACTCCTGCAATGATGGACAAGGTATACATTAAGCCAAGGTGTAAGGCGTCAAAGATTTACACCGGGAAATTTCCTATTTGTGTTATTAACGATCGTTCTTTAAGCATCTTGGTGACTGCATTTAATGTTTTTGTTGAAATTTACCAATCAGAAGTCATATTCAGTTAAAACTGATATGAAAACTCATAGCAAAGCCAACGTGTCTACATAAGCCAAACCGTGCAGTCCAACTCAACCCAAGACCAATTCAGCCCATGAATTCATGCCATAAAATAAGCTTTCCGATATATAAAAATATCACAATTTTCTCACCACAATATTTCGCGATACCTCCTAGGACAATATCGGGCAAGCCTACATAAAGCTGGATTATATGACTGGATTCGTCAAAGGAATGACATCTCAGTTTCTACAACAAGGTCATGTAATAGCTATCAGCCAATGAGGTTGTCATTGTGCTTTATGATCTTCTCAGTGGCTCTGGGTATTGGATTAACCTCTTCTTGCCTCATTCTGAGATATAGCATTCAAGCGAATTACTATGGATCTCATCATTAGAGCATGGAGATTCCTGAAGAAGCCTTCAGTCACTGTGTAAGCACAATACCCAGCAAACATTGGCTGTAAAAAATTCATCCTACTACGCTTCCCTGTAGAGAAGGAAAGAGCAATAGTAATGCAAGAAGGTAGGTATATGCAATTAGTAAAACATAACGCCAGACCAGGTCGTCTGGTCGATTTTCAACCCCAAAAAATACCAATTAAAATTCTGAATATATGTTCTGGCGCATACCCAGATAGGGTTCGCCCAGGCAGCAAGGGTTGACATCCGTCAAGCGGTTAGTGATGAGTAGTATTTTGAGAACTTCCAGTAAATTCTTCATAAAATCTAATATTTTCACCAAAAAACTTGACCTATCACTCCAGCCATAAGGTCTTTGCAGCGAAATTAGGCTGAAATCCGCCAAGCGGTTAATGAGGAGCTACGTAATAAATTTGTCAGAAAATCTAAGATTTTCAGCCAAAAAATGTACAAATCAAAATTCTGTACACAAATTCTGGACCGTACCTAAATTTGTTTGAAATCTGTCAAGAAGCTAAGGAGGAAATATGTTTTGACACCTTCCAGTAATTTTGCTTACAAAATCAAGATTTTCAGCCAAAAATATTGACCAATCAAAATTCTGAATAGATGGTCTAGACCCTACTACTATAGGATCCTTCCAGGCAAATTTAGTTGAAATCTATCAAGAAGCTAAGGAGGAGTAGCATTTTGACAATTTCTAGTAAATTTCTCATAAAATTTAAGATTTTCACCCCAAAAATTGATAGATCAAAATTCTGAATAGGTATTCTGGATTCTCCCCCGATAGTGCCATTCTAGCCAAATTTGGTTGAAATATGTCAAGCAACTAAGAAGTAGTATTTTGACCATTTCTGGTAAATTTGTCATAAAATCTAAGATTTTCACCCATCTTCTTCTTTTCATTCGCTGATCATACCGCCAGTCCTGTAAGTGACTATCGACATGATCATAAGCATTAAGTGCATGGATCCATGGTTTATTAGAGTGCGCCTAGCGGACTGGAACCTCCGTCTTCAGCACTCGATGTTTCTGTCAGGGTTACCTCACCCTTACTTCCTTTAGTCGCCTCTTACGACACGCAGAGGATACGGAAGGTGTATCCTAAGCCCCACCTACAGGGCAAATTTTCACCCATAAAATTGAGCAATCAAAATTTTGAAAAAGTCTGGACGGTACCAGCATAGGATCCTTCCAGCCAAATTTGTTTGAAATCGGTCAAAACTTTGAGAAGAGCAATTTGACGAACGGATGGACGATGACGGATAGATGCCACGGCATAAGCTCACTAAGGCCAGGTGAACTAATAATAAGTAAGACAATATACTAACTTGTTTCTTATTATAGTCCTTGAGAGCATTCTCATATCCTTCCTCTAGACGTCCAAATGCAATGTTAACTTCAGTGGTCCACCAGATCTGAGTCCCACAAAGTGCCACCTGAGCTGGATAGTCAAAAAGCCATTGATCACGTGGTTTCTCTTCATATGCTATCACAGATTCTGTCATCTCATGGTTTATTGTACTACACATAGCACTCAATAAACTTCCCAACCACACTTCAACCTGATGCAAGCACAAAGTAATATGAAATTAGAATTGTTGAGATCCACTTCATCACAGAGGGAACTTTGCCATACCTGAACAACATTTTTCTATAATAATGTCCAAGCTACGAAAGGTATTTCATGTTGGAGATAACCCAAACCTTTAGCCAAGAGCTGTTTGTATACAGTAACCAAACTTAATACATGGATGCATAATTTTTACTGTTCGATGAAGATCAAATAAATTTAAATAAATTACAGACAAGGTGAGCTAAAATCTCTTGAAAGGTCTGTGGTCTGGAGCAGTTAAAATTGGGATAGATGGATGGACACAGATTCATGTACAGATGTACGCCTACACTGTATAGAGACACAGTGCTTAATATTATAGACAGCATTTGTAGGGTCTAATCAGCGATTGTATGGGCTTAATTAATGTAATCAGAGGAAACAACACAATTGACAATTATAATCCAGCTTTAACAGGTTAAAACCATCAAGTTCAAAAGCAACAAGAATGACAATCAGAAATTGCTGAAATCTATATGGGCCCCATCCAACCATGCACTAGATCAATGTAGCATTAAAATTGTATGGTAGTGCAGTGTTAAAGGAAATTGATATCGCATATTATTTGAATCAGAGGTAATCACAATTTCCTTATTTGGGTGACTGTGACTGACTTTTTGACATCAAAATTAATATGCCTATTCTGACCCTCAAGGGCAACAACATACATGCCAGGTTTGGTAAAGATCTGTTCAGTAGAATTTGCGTTATCATCGGGAAACGCTACCAAATTTCTGTAATTGGGTCACAGTGACCTTGGCCTTCGACCTTTCAACCACAGAGTTATTTGGGTCCCAAGCACAATACACACACCGAGTGTGTGTTCAAACCCAAACAGAAAAAGCAAATGCTATATTCAACATATATTTATATTGGGTGCATAATCATACAGATAAACTGTACAATATCTTAAAATTAATTTTACTAGAAATAGGTGTTGGGTACCGGTATACATAAACCAATAAATATCCCATATCTTACTGACCATTATATAAACATTCTAGATACTGAAACTGTTAATGTATAGCAGATTGATCATGATGAAGGATACCTGTCCGGCGCAATCGCATGGTTTGTCCATTGTAACACACTCGCCATCCTTACTGAACATATCCAAGGCTATTTTTGTGTCCTCTTCTCCATCCTTCTCAAAAGTCAGTGCAGCAAGTGAGTCAAAAAGCTTGGTTAAATGACGGGCAACCTGGTAAATTATACCAAAAATGAAAATTAAATAGGCAAGATCATGAAAATTATTTTAAGACAGTGATGAAATAAATGAATCACAAATAATTAACAAATAAACATTTCAAATTACAGATTTAGGAACAGCATGCTCAACATGCTTTTTGTAAAAGTTACTGCAAACAAGAGGCCCAATTAGGCCTGTATCGCTCACCTGGAATTATTAGTCACTGGCAAAACTGAACAAAATGAGATGACCACTGGAAAAATGGCTCAGTGGTTGGTTACTAAGAACTCTTTCATATGATTTTCTCAGAAATTGTCAGAAAATCCAAGATGGCTGACAAACATGCTAAATTTTTATTGTTCCACGGTGGCCATTTTCTTTTTTACGTATTACCTTTCCCTGGACAAACGTTAATGGGCCTTAGTTCCTAATCATGTCTCCCAAATTTCAGCCTGATTTGTGTAGTGGTAGTGGAAAAGTTGTTTTCGCAAAAACTAGGTTTTGCAAGATGGGGGCCGAAACATTTGGCAAATTAAGTTCTCATGAACAAACTTCGTTCAGCGGTTTACATATCAACTTTCCTTGAAAAAACTTTAATGGCCATTAGTCCCTAATCAATGCCAAATTTCAGGCCAACTCGCTTAGCAGATAGTATATAAATCTGCTGTAAAATTTTGTTGATATCTGGTGAGCCATTGTTAAAAAAATGGTCAAGTCCAAAACCATGAAAAATATAGCTAAAATGCCCCAAAATTCAATCTATTGTTATGTAGATCACATCCCTGTATAGTATAGATCACTTCTGTAAAGTTTCATTGAAATTGGATGAGCCAGTGTTGAAAAACAATTTTGACCCCTGGCCACTGCCCTCAGATTGACTCAAGAACAAAAAAAAATTGGTTGTACTGTGATATCAAAATTTCAAATGTGTCATGCACATCCCTGGCAATATGTGCAATCATCACCAAAGTTTCAAGTTTCTATCTGAAACTGAGTTGCATTACAATAGATTGGTGCCCACTTTTGACCCTGTCCCCTACCCTCAGTTTGTGACCTAAGATCAATATAATTCCTTGTACTGTAGTCTACTCATCATTGGCTTTTAAATGATATGCGACATGACCTTTAGAAATTTTTTTTTTGACCCCACATTCCCCACCCCCAGGCCCCTGCCCCTGGGGTCATGCCAAAATTCCAAAGGTGTTATGTACATCCCTGTCCATATGTGAAATCATCCCTAAAGTTTCTATCTGAAATGGTCTAGGAGGAGTTGCATTACAATTGATAATTACTGGCCAAAACTGCACATGCAAAACACATTAAAAATGTCCAAGTCCAAAACCGTGAAAGAAATACTTAAAATGCCCCAAAATGAAATCTATTGTTATGTAGATCACATCCCTGTATAGTATAGATCACCTCTGTAAAGTTTCATTGAGATCGGATGAGCCAGTGTTGAAAAATAAGTTGATTAAAAACCGTAAGCAAATCTGCAATTGCAAAACACCTTAAACAAATCCAAGTCCAAAACCGTGAAAGAAATACTTAAAATGCCCCAAAATGAAATCTATTGTTATGTAGATCACATCCCTGTATAGTATAGATCACCTCTGTAAAGTTTCATTGAGATCGGATGAGCCAGTGTTGAAAAATAAGTTGATTAAAAACCGTAAGCAAATCTGCAATTGCAAAACACCTTAAAAAAATCCAAGTCCAAAACCGTGAAAAAAAGAGTTAAAATGCACCCAAATTAAATGTGTTGTTATGTAGATCACATCCTTTTATAGTATAGATAACTTCGGTAAAGTTTTATTGAGATCGGATGAGCCAGTGTTGAAAATAAGTTGATTAATAAACCTTAACCATAACTGCACAAATGACGGACGCCGCCGCCACCGCCGCCGGAATTAGTGATCCTTATGTCTCACTTTCCGCTTCGCAGGCGAAACAATAATTGAAATCAGCCTAGTGGTTCTTGAGAAGTCGTTTAAACAAAAAATTGATGAATGCCAGATAGACGATGGATGGTCACCATGGCATAAGCTCACTTGGTCATTGTGGCCAGGTGAGCCAATAATGCCAATTTAACTCTTTCTCAATTTTAACAAGAGCTCCGCAAATGACGCATAATACCCTGCCATGATGACAAATTAATGAATGAGAGCTATCAGAAAATATTTATTTCTTCCTCAGACCCAGACCAGTTACCCTTATGAAGTGCCAAAGCGATCCGGACTGGCAGCCATATTGGATTTTGGATTATCATAAATTTCTTCCAACCACCCTATGAAGTGATTAGATAAATGGTAATGGAGATATCATCCAGAAACCAACTTTCAAGAGGGCAGCCCATGGCTGGCGGCCATCTTAGAGCTCGTATCATCGTCAATTTTGATAGGTTTCTTCTCCAGACCTAGTCCAATAACTCTATGAAGTTTCAAAGCGATCCGATAAACGGTAACAGAGTTATCATCCGGGAACAAATTTTCAAGATGGCCGCCAGTAGCTGGTGGCCATCTTGGATATCGGATCATTGTTAATTTCGATAGGTTTCTTCCCAAGACCTAGTCCAACCGCCCTATGAAGTTTCAAAGCGATCCAATGAACGGTAACTGCGTTATCATCCGGAAACCAATTTTCAAGATGGCTGCCGGTGGCTGGCGGCCATCCTGGATTTCGAATCATCATCGATTTCGATAGGTTTCTTCCCCAGACCTAGTCCAACCAACATATGGAGTTTGAATGCGATCCGACAAACGGTGACGGAGTTATCATCCGGAAAGCATTCTGCCGCCTGCACGCCCGCTGGATCGCAAAATCTTTTGGCCTGTTATAAAAATGGATTTCTACTGACAAATGGTGTGCTATAAGTCAAGTCATGCAATACCATGGGCAATAATATTGAGCTGTGTTGCACTTGATGTGAATCCATCCTATGTGCTTACATCTCAAGAGATAGCTTACAAATGATCAGGTGCATGGACGGTGAAATCTTTTCATCATTACACACAATAGACTCAAGTAGTATGGCATCTAATAGTTGCAACTAATATGGCATCTGAACATTGCATGATGAGTAAATTGTGCAGAAATAAAAAAAAATCCCATATCTCGTGCAAATTAATCTCGATTTATTGGTGCATGAGAACCGTAACATGTTAATGGTCATGAAGCTAAAATATTTGCTTATTGAGCGTCCATCTGCGGGTCAAAAGCAGGATAGTTTTATTTAATTTAACACTGGACTGACTGGCTCGATTATGCATCCAGTTATTCCAGTGCTAAATTAAGTCTTCTCTTAGTCTGCAAATGGACAATCTTAAAAACCACTACAGTGGACGGTTTTGCCAGCTTGAACGCTAAAGGGTTAATCACAGAATGGTACAAGCTGGTACTAGTCTTCAATCAAATCTTCATACGATGATGATGCAACATGAGTTGAAGAACAACGGCTGAATATAGTACTGAAGACAGATATCAGTCAAGATATTACAAGTGCAGTATAATTTACTTTATATATGTAAGGAAACTCATACAATAATACAATGTTTGTCCCTCACACATGACGCTATACCTGTCACTCCATCATAACTTATTGATGCACGTCACCTACAGAGTACAGATAACATACATGTATCAGTCACGTAATAAAAATAATTATTTGAACCTAGACAGCACAACTCATAAACAATGTTCTGTTGAATATTTTGAATATAACTGGACTGGAAGACACTGCTGGCTTAGGTAGCAATGTCTTCCCATCCGATTATGTTCAACCTAGTCAACCGCACGTTTTATTATGTTTTTTGAAACATGATAAGTTATTTCTGAGCTGTATTGTAATCTTGAATACATACAGCAGTAGGATTGTTTCCATTTGACAGAATGTCGAGTAGATCAGCTGAGGAGACAAAGTAGAATCTTGGAAAAGCCAGCCTCTTAGTCTCCAGGTACTCAGCCAGTGCCTTCTCACACAGAATCAATTTTGTCTGAATTGATTCCAGTCGTTCGTATAACTTTTGCCCATTCGTAGCTTCTACTACATTCTTAGTTTTTTCAACCTCACCAACAAGTTCCTGAAATATAATGTCATAACAGTGTAAAAGTAACTATTTTATATAGAAGAGAAGTAATATATTCATGAGCAGCCAACTAGCATTAATGCCATGGATATTAGGTAATTTAGGCATAGAGCTCTTGAATCGTAATGCAATATCTCGTATTGGCCAAGAGTCATAGCACAGCGGCACTGTCCTTACAAGAATTCTAGCATTAAACATAGCCTGGGCCAAGAAGCATATATGAATTTGCCAGTTATTTAAAGCATTTAAACTAACCATTTCACGAGCAATTTCATGAACTCGCTGGACTGCATCCCATATGTCAAGCTCGTTAGTTTTTCCGCATATCATACATTATGTGTGGCAATGATTTTCATCTTGTTACATATTTTTACGGGGTTTAGACGTTAAAGAATGTTCATGTTTTCAATGTTATTTTAATTTATCAAAGCGGAAATGCTTATCAGATCCCACTTAAACTTTACAAATTTGTTCTATATCATCATTACATTCACTGTGCAGCAAAATTAAAATGATTTTAAAGTTTTTCCATACTTTTACATGGCTTGAATTTTAGAGTTTTTCAATAGTCTATAGACAATTTTTGTCATCAGGGGTTTATACTATTTTAAGAAATCCCTATTTCGCAACACTGCAAAAAACACTGACAGTGTTGCAAAATAGGGTGTGGGGTTTTACAGCATTCTTTACCTTAAAGTCATTATCAATGCCATCAAATCGCTTCGAGTCTTCTGGTAGCTGGTTACGGATATCATCAGATCCAATGAAAATGCTCTCTAAATGTGACCATGTACGTTGTACCTCCATGTAGATAGCGATGACCTGGTCAGCAGTGGACAGCTTCTTTTGCCAAGTGGACACTTCAGTTAGGAAGTGTGCAATGAATTTTGATGTCAGCATATTCTGCAACTGAACCTGTTATTAACATTATATTATAGGCATTAAACACTAGACTAATCAGCAGATAAATCCTCAAATGACTGGCCTGCTAGATCTATGTATGATAAAGGCAATGGTATGACAGGGTAGGATCGGACAGAAGACAGCATGTTATATGACATGAATATCTATGGTAGCCTAATAGAGAGCAGCATAGGCTTCAAAATAAGAGGTTATCTTAGGGAAGAAAAGACAATGTCAGGCCAGGTAATATAATGAAAAGAATGGCATAGTAAGAATATGGCATAAAAGCGCATAGTATAGCAAGGTAGGCAATGGTATCAAAACGGCAGGACAGTACAAAGAGTAAAGCATCTGGCTGGAAAAGATATAGTACATATGGATTCACTTTTCTGCTGTGAAACAAACTGTTCAGTATTCTACAAGTGATGACTTTCACATGAGTTTATCAGGTAGGAAATTCTTACTTGAGTCATTCTTTCCAATCAGACATTAGGAGCATTGAGAATTGGAGACAGACCAGAATGCGGGTAAATTATTTCTAGGTATACTTTACCTGGTTATCCTCCAGTGTCTCAATGAGTTCTTCACTTGTCTTGAGCATTGTGATAGCAGTACGGGGATGGCTATCATGTTCAAACTCCATCTGAGCCCAGGTGACATCGAGCTCCTTCAGTACTTTCTCCATGCTCATTTCTTTCACTGCTTTATCAACAATATTGCGCACCTCATCCTCAAAGTTGTGCAGATTGAGAGACAGTAGATCTGATAATGTTGTTGTTTCATCCATCAAGAAGCGCACCTATAACAAAGAGTATAAAATACTCATTCACTTAACATGAATACACACTTACTTGTGTGACTAGACCTGCATTGTGTCAACAGGATGGTTACTTACTAAGGCAGGTCATTGAGAGGCCAATTATGTTAAACAACCACCAGCTTAAGGATACAAAACGCATTTTCTTGCATCAACAATTAACCAATAGATGGAGGCGATCTATCACTCAAGTATCTGATGTCATAATCAAAATACGTCACTTGTTAGCTGAAGTCACATTCATATGATGTAGGTTCAACACAAAAGTGGAAACATAACTGCATTATGTGTTTGGTGAACATTTTGAAACTAACAACAGGTCCCAGTTAAATTACTTTCAAAATATTCAACAGCTAACTTGTAAAGTTACCTTGAAATTTAGATTCTGAGATTACAAGGTTCAAAGTGTTAAGATCGATTCAAACACAGACATAAAATGGGCGACAGTTAGCTAGCAATGGGCAGAGCATAACTGGAAATGGATCCCTTGATTGTCTTAACTCATTTCTTACCATAGATGTTAAACAATGTTATAAAATCAGTGCATAAAACACATTAGAACTACAACATGCCATGTTCCTAACCAGAGACTTTGTGTTATAAAGCCATTGCAGTAACAAATGCTACCAGTTAATAAGATGCTACATTTATTTCAACCTGAATTTATGATTTCCTCTTAAAACTTTCCTTTTAAATATTCCAGATTGTTCTATAGTTCATCAAACATCATATCATATTAACGCTGTGAGTGGCTATGCAAACTTCCGGTATCCTCTG
>JAVVLW010000471.1:0-12000 GCA_034401795.1 Chaetoderma sp. LZ-2023a
GGATGGATGGGTGGGTGGTATGGGTTGGTGAATGGGTGGTATGGATGGATGAATGGATGGATGGAAGGACAGATGGTATTGATGGATGGATAGAGGGATGGAGGGATGGATGGATGGAGGGTCTGGATGAATGGAATGTCTGACTGATGGATGGTTCTGGATGGATGGGTGGATGGGTGAATGGATTGATGGATCAGACTCCTCCTTCCTTCACTCCACTCCTCCTTCTTTCAGCCCTTCATTCCCTCTCCTCTTTCCCGTCCTTCCCTCCAATTTTCCCCAGTTTGGGGAAAGATTTTGAAATTAGGTTTACTGAAAGTTTTATTGCTGTGAGAAACAACAAAATACATTCAGCAGCACAATACTCAAAATTAGTTTTTAAAGAATTTTCAGTATTAAAATTAAAAAAGAAATTCTTAATAAAATTGACAAAATCATTCCCAGTTTAAAGCTTAGTTCTAGCTGAATAAATCAAACATTGAAAACAATACCAATCTGGCGCCTTTGAAGAATAGAAAACAATTCACTGAATTAATGGCCTAGGTTTGATCCTTTGATCAATGACTTCTCAATCAAGCGAGTGACACCCAAACCTCACTCGGAAACCCTAGAGCTCAATCAATAGCAAAGGGCATAACACAATTGAATCTAGCACCTATGGTGGCCTGAATCTTTATTGAAAATAAGTTAGCTAACTTCAAAGCAATTGAGTAATTTTCGAAGACAATCCCCTAAAGCCAGCCACCCTAATAAATAGACAGGAATTATGATGGAAGGACAGATTTGTTCTCAAGGCTCTGAAGAAGGTTATTCTTAACCGAAACCGGTCAGCCAAGCACGACGGTATCATAAAATTGTGAGTTATATATTAATTGCTATTATTGTATTGATTGTATGTTTAAATATTAAAATGCTACTAATCCTTCATCTTCCATTTCAGGTATAGTTAAATTGTGTAGGCTTGTAAACTTAGTAGGCTTGTGGTTCTATGTAGGCTTGTAGATGTAATTATTCATCACTCAAATTTCAGGTTTTAATTTTTAGATCAGCCCTTTAATTTAAACTAGACAATTGTTGGTTAGAGCTTGATTATCTCCCTTGCTTAGATTTGTTGACTGGCCCAGTTGTTGCTAAATTTGTTGGTTTTTGATCATTTATTAGAGCATAATATCACCATGGCTAGAACGAGCAAGGGCAAGAGACGGAATGTCAACCATGAGGACAGCAGTCCGTCTCCTCCCCAGGCTCGACTAGTCAAGTGCTATTATATGATAATACAATGTTTTCACCACATAGGTGTCCTAACCAGCAATTTGGGCTCCAACACCCTGCCAACCGGTCTGAGCAGGAAGGTGAGCGAACTCTGCCATTTCATTAAGCCAGCTATGCCAAATATAGAGGTAGTAAGTGACATCAAGAAAGTTAACTTTGTTTGGGCAAATTCCATCATTCGAGCTATGATAGACCATTACAATTTCAGTTTAGGCACCATCATGTCCGAAATTATCATAGCTCAGACCGCGCCAAACCTTAATTTAGGTAAGGCAAAATCAACTGCCATTAGATGGGCAAAAGCCAACTATGGCAAAAAACTTCACATCAAATCAATCGAAGCATTCTATCAATTTATTAGGCCTTTCGACCCACACTTTCAACAGAAAGCACAAAATTGCCAAGTTACCACCCCTACTGCAAGGTCATCCGAGACCGTACCAGTCATTCCACCACCTTCAGAACTCAGGAAACGGCTCAGGTCACCAACCGATAGCCCCCCACCAGTGAAGAGAACGGATACTCGGCCATCACCGATATTCCTATTAGACTCTCCTGTGGACCCTCTTCAGATTCCTCTACCTGACTCCCCACCACCCTTGTCTCCAGAGGAGTTCCCTCCCCTTCCACGGAGAGTCGATGCTAATCAGAAATCTGGTCCAAGGACCAAATCAACTCCTGTGGATCCTAGTAAGATACCACTACCAGACACCCCGCCTCCACTGTCTTCAGATGAATTACCTCCCCTTCCACAGAGAGCAAAGGATGACAGAAAATCTGGTCTAAGGACCAGATCAACACCTTTGACTCAAAAGGGTGTCAGTACCCCAGTGCCAGTGGCCAAACTACCTCAACCAAATTTCACCCCTACACCGTGTAGAAACAGCATCAATCATCAAAATAAACTCAAGAAAACTACACACTTAGAAGCTAATTCTTTCTGGAAATTTCGGTATGAGGTAGACCACAAACATGAATGGCGACTCCCTGTCTTGACGAAAAAAATCTTGATCCTTGGCTCCTCCAATCTAAGCCGTATAAATGTGAAACCCCATTCAGACACCCAGATAGCTTGCTATCCAGGGGCAAAATTGTGCCATGCTAGGACTATTGTCAAAAAATACATGGACTCCTATCAGCCAGAGAAAATCATCATAAACATTGGCATAAATGATAAGGATGAACCTATGTCTGTAACTGCCCAACGAGTCCAACTCCTATTCAGTACCATTCGTTCAAAATTTCCAGATGCAAAGGTTTATTTCACTAAACTGAACTACTCTCAACATCTAACTGCAAAGCAGAAAAGGACCTTAGCATTTATCAATTCATCTGTAGAATCCCTGCGTATAAAGGTCTCTGTCATCCCTAGTCTACCAATTTCTGATTTTGAAGTAGTCCAGGATAATATCCATTGGAGTGAAAAAACTGCTAATGCATTGTATTATAGCTGGTTAACCTTTCTTAATTTAAACTAACCGAGGGTCAGGGTACTAACCACCCCGGTATCGGGCTAGGTAGTGATATTGTTAATCTCACTGGCGCTACATTAACTGAAGCAGAAAAATCAATACTCAATCGTGGCCTAACATTTGTACCAACTCCTAGGCCCAAATTAGGCATAGATGCACTTTTAGATAATGGCTCAATGGAAGTTCTTGAATTTTCCCACCGTGTCAAATTAGCCGACTTTTTTCGAAACTCGAAAAGTAATATTCTGCCATTCGTTGAAAGAACTGGCTGGGCACCAGACTCAAAATTAGTCGATCCAGCGATCCCCGACAGTATAAAAATTGTAAAAGAACGTATTGAAAATGTTGAATTTCCGAAAAATCATAAAAATTTGTCATATGAGGAACGTCAAGCCTTAACAGGATTGCGTAAAAACAATGACATTGTCATTAAACCTGCTGATAAGGGATCTGCTGCAGTAATAATGCTTAAAGACAACTACATTCGTGAAGCACATCGTCAACTCAGTAATCCAAAACATTACCAAAAATTAGACGAACCACTCTGGCAAAATAACTGCGACAATTTTAATGAAATTCTCCAAAATATGGTTGATAACAAGAGTTTAACGCAGAAACAGTTTAAATACCTCGTTGCGAAACGAGACTCAAAACCACGTACATTTTATCTGTTACCCAAAATTCATAAGGCTATTGATTCTTGGTCAGATCCTATGATACCACCAGGACGACCTATTATATCGGATTGTGGTTCTGAATCCTATAGGATCAGTGAAATCATTGATTATCACCTACAACCAATTGCGAATAGACATTTTAGCTTCTTGAAAAATACTGACGACTTTCTGTCGCAGGTCTCTGAGATCTCGATACCTCCAAATTCATTTTTGATTACGCTCGACATCGATGCAATGTACACAAACATTGACATCGAAAAGGGTTTGAATTCTGTCCGTAAAGCGTTTGAAAAATACCCTGATAACAATAGGCCCACTGGCGAAATATTAGCTCTCTTAGAGCTAAGCTTAAAGGGCAATGATTTTGAATTCGCGGGTGAAACATACCAACAAATTTGCGGCTGCGCAATGGGTAAGCGTTTCAGTCCGAGTTTTGCCAACATCTATGTAGCAGAGTGGGAGGAGGATGCGCTTAGCAAATGTCCGAAACAGCCTCTCTTTTATCGCAGGTACCTCGATGATATTTTCATTATTTGGCATCATACAAAGGAAGAATTTAATGAATTTTTCACCATTTTGAACAATCATGACCCGAATATCAAGCTAAAAGCCAACATTGACCAAATGTCCGTAGACTTTTTAGATTTAACGCTATACAAAGGTGTAATGTATGACACAACGGGACACCTTGATTATAAAGTATATTTTAAGCCCACAGATTCTCATCAACTACTTCACAAGAAATCCTTCCATCCACCTCATACCTTTAAAGGAATTGTAAAATCACAAATCATCCGTTTTCATAGAAATTCGAGTGATAGAAAAAACTTTGAATCTGCATGCTCTCTCTTATTCAAGGCCCTCAAGCCGAGAGGCTATTCATCTAGATTTTTGCGCAAAATTAAGTCTGATACTTTACAGGATTTGGAAACTATCCCTGATAATGCTGCGGATCACAGGCCTACCAAGATTCGTCACAATCGTCCAATCACAGGCGCAGGAGAATCTCGGAAATGTGGAAAGAAAAGGTGTAAATTAGACCTACTTCTTCCAAATCAAAAAACGTTTATGAGCTTTCAGAACAAAAACAAATTTCAAATTCAGTCTAATTTAGATTGCGATTCCGAAAACGTCATTTATGTAATATCTTGTAAATTGTGCCAAAAGCAATATGTCGGTGAAACCAAATGCCCATTAAGATGGCGAGCTACTAGACACCTTTGCGATATTAGACATGAAAAAGACACGCATGTCGCTGAACACTTTAACCTTCCTGGCCATTCAGTCGCTCGGGACTTCGAAATTATACCCATTGAACAACCACCTCTCTCAAATACCACTGACGAAACTGATAAACAAAGGAAACTTAGAGAATCATTTTGGATTAAGCAATTAGAAACAGAATGGCCGAGGGGCATAAATGTGGACCCCGGTCTTGCTGATCAGCGTGAAATAATTCCATTCACTCTGACATATAATCGAAAAAATGTAGAAATTGCCGAAATTTTGAAAGATGAATATCATAAATTACAGAATAATCTAAGACAGCCTCTCAATTTGCGCCCAGTAATAGCATTTAGGAAAAATCCAAATCTACGTGACATATTGGTAAAATCGAAATTAACTGGATAAACATCATCATCTTAAAGTTGTCCAATATTTATAAGGCCATCTCGCCTCTAGAAAACAAAAATAACAAATCTCAGGCAATAAAATAAATAAAAAATATTTTCAATTTTTTGAAAATTCTGAGCCAGCGCCTTAACCATATTACTACCTACCAGCCAGTGCCAGTTCTATTATTTTATTGACTTACTAACCAACTAATTATGTGCACCTATCTATACCGTCGGGCAAATCTGTCATTCCACTCATCAATCAATATGGTCTGTCTTCTCAAATTGTGGTTTTGTAATTGGGAGTTGGATGGGATGGGATGGATGGATGGATGGATGGATGGAAGGACAGGTGGTCTGGATGGATGGATGGAGAGATGGATGGAGGATCTGGATGGATGGATGGTCTGACTGCTGGATGGATGGATGGTATGGATGGTTCTGGATGGATGGGTGGGTGGCTGGGTGGGTGGGTGGCTGGCTGGATGGATGGATGAATGGATGGAGTGATGGATGGAAGGACAGGTGGTCTGGATGGATGGATGTGGGAATAGAGGATCTGGATGGATGGATGGTCCGATGGATGGATGGTTAGGGATGGAAAGATGGATGGATGGATGGATGGATGGATGGGTGGGTGGGTTGGTGGATGGAAGGAAGGATGGATGGATGGATGGAAGGGCAGGTGGTCTGAATGGATGGATGGAGGGATGGATGTAGGATCTGGATGTATGGATGGTTCTGGATGGATGGGTGGGTGAATGGGTGGTATGGATGGATGAATGGATGGATGGAAGGACAGATGGTCTTGATGGATGGATAGAGGGATGGAGGGATGGATGGATGGAGGGTCTGGATGAATGGAATGTCTGACTGATGGATGGTTCTGGATGGATGGGTGGATGGGTGAATGGATTGATGGATCAGACTCCTCCTTCCTTCACTCCACTCCTCCTTCTTTCAGCCCTTCATTCCCTCTCCTCTTTCCCGTCCTTCCCTCCAATTTTCCCCAGTTTGGGGAAAGATTTTGAAATTAGGTTTACTGAAAGTTTTATTGCTGTGAGAAACAACAAAATACATTCAGCAGCACAATACTCAAAATTAGTTTTTAAAGAATTTTCAGTATTAAAATTAAAAAAGAAATTCTTAATAAAATTGACAAAATCATTCCCAGTTTAAAGCTTAGTTCTAGCTGAATAAATCAAACATTGAAAACAATACCAATCTGGCGCCTTTGAAGAATAGAAAACAATTCACTGAATTAATGGCCTAGGTTTGATCCTTTGATCAATGACTTCTCAATCAAGCGAGTGACACCCAAACCTCACTCGGAAACCCTAGAGCTCAATCAATAGCAAAGGGCATAACACAATTGAATCTAGCACCTATGGTGGCCTGAATCTTTATTGAAAATAAGTTAGCTAACTTCAAAGCAATTGAGTAATTTTCGAAGACAATCCCCTAAAGCCAGCCACCCTAATAAATAGACAGGAATTATGATGGAAGGACAGATTTGTTCTCAAGGCTCTGAAGAAGGTTATTCTTAACCGAAACCGGTCAGCCAAGCACGACGGTATCATAAAATTGTGAGTTATATATTAATTGCTATTATTGTATTGATTGTATGTTTAAATATTAAAATGCTACTAATCCTTCATCTTCCATTTCAGGTATAGTTAAATTGTGTAGGCTTGTAAACTTAGTAGGCTTGTGGTTCTATGTAGGCTTGTAGATGTAATTATTCATCACTCAAATTTCAGGTTTTAATTTTTAGATCAGCCCTTTAATTTAAACTAGACAATTGTTGGTTAGAGCTTGATTATCTCCCTTGCTTAGATTTGTTGACTGGCCCAGTTGTTGCTAAATTTGTTGGTTTTTGATCATTTATTAGAGCATAATATCACCATGGCTAGAACGAGCAAGGGCAAGAGACGGAATGTCAACCATGAGGACAGCAGTCCGTCTCCTCCCCAGGCTCGACTAGTCAAGTGCTATTATATGATAATACAATGTTTTCACCACATAGGTGTCCTAACCAGCAATTTGGGCTCCAACACCCTGCCAACCGGTCTGAGCAGGAAGGTGAGCGAACTCTGCCATTTCATTAAGCCAGCTATGCCAAATATAGAGGTAGTAAGTGACATCAAGAAAGTTAACTTTGTTTGGGCAAATTCCATCATTCGAGCTATGATAGACCATTACAATTTCAGTTTAGGCACCATCATGTCCGAAATTATCATAGCTCAGACCGCGCCAAACCTTAATTTAGGTAAGGCAAAATCAACTGCCATTAGATGGGCAAAAGCCAACTATGGCAAAAAACTTCACGTCAAATCAATCGAAGCATTCTATCAATTTATTAGGCCTTTCGACCCACACTTTCAACAGAAAGCACAAAATTGCCAAGTTACCACCCCTACTGCAAGGTCATCCCAGACCGTACCAGTCATTCCACCACCTTCAGAACTCAGGAAACGGCTCAGGTCACCGACCGATAGCCCCCCACCAGTGAAGAGAACGGATACTCGGCCATCACCGATATTCCTATTAGACTCTCCTGTGGACCCTCTTCAGATTCCTCTACCTGACTCCCCACCACCCTTGTCTCCAGAGGAGTTCCCTCCCCTTCCACGGAGAGTCGATGCTAATCAGAAATCTGGTCCAAGGACCAAATCAACTCCTGTGGATCCTAGTAAGATACCACTACCAGACACCCCGCCTCCACTGTCTTCAGATGAATTACCTCCCCTTCCACAGAGAGCAAAGGATGACAGAAAATCTGGTCTAAGGACCAGATCAACACCTTTGACTCAAAAGGGTGTCAGTACCCCAGTGCCAGTGGCCAAACTACCTCAACCAAATTTCACCCCTACACCGTGTAGAAACAGCATCAATCATCAAAATAAACTCAAGAAAACTACACACTTAGAAGCTAATTCTTTCTGGAAATTTCGGTATGAGGTAGACCACAAACATGAATGGCGACTCCCTGTCTTGACGAAAAAAATCTTGATCCTTGGCTCCTCCAATCTAAGCCGTATAAATGTGAAACCCCATTCAGACACCCAGATAGCTTGCTATCCAGGGGCAAAATTGTGCCATGCTAGGACTATTGTCAAAAAATACATGGACTCCTATCAGCCAGAGAAAATCATCATAAACATTGGCATAAATGATAAGGATGAACCTATGTCTGTAACTGCCCAACGAGTCCAACTCCTATTCAGTACCATTCGTTCAAAATTTCCAGATGCAAAGGTTTATTTCACTAAACTGAACTACTCTCAACATCTAACTGCAAAGCAGAAAAGGACCTTAGCATTTATCAATTCATCTGTAGAATCCCTGCGTATAAAGGTCTCTGTCATCCCTAGTCTACCAATTTCTGATTTTGAAGTAGTCCAGGATAATATCCATTGGAGTGAAAAAACTGCTAATGCATTGTATTATAGCTGGTTAACCTTTCTTAATTTAAACTAACCGAGGGTCAGGGTACTAACCACCCCGGTATCGGGCTAGGTAGTGATATTGTTAATCTCACTGGCGCTACATTAACTGAAGCAGAAAAATCAATACTCAATCGTGGCCTAACATTTGTACCAACTCCTAGGCCCAAATTAGGCATAGATGCACTTTTAGATAATGGCTCAATGGAAGTTCTTGAATTTTCCCACCGTGTCAAATTAGCCGACTTTTTTCGAAACTCGAAAAGTAATATTCTGCCATTCGTTGAAAGAACTGGCTGGGCACCAGACTCAAAATTAGTCGATCCAGCGATCCCCGACAGTATAAAAATTGTAAAAGAACGTATTGAAAATGTTGAATTTCCGAAAAATCATAAAAATTTGTCATATGAGGAACGTCAAGCCTTAACAGGATTGCGTAAAAACAATGACATTGTCATTAAACCTGCTGATAAGGGATCTGCTGCAGTAATAATGCTTAAAGACAACTACATTCGTGAAGCACATCGTCAACTCAGTAATCCAAAACATTACCAAAAATTAGACGAACCACTCTGGCAAAATAACTGCGACAATTTTAATGAAATTCTCCAAAATATGGTTGATAACAAGAGTTTAACGCAGAAACAGTTTAAATACCTCGTTGCGAAACGAGACTCAAAACCACGTACATTTTATCTGTTACCCAAAATTCATAAGGCTATTGATTCTTGGTCAGATCCTATGATACCACCAGGACGACCTATTATATCGGATTGTGGTTCTGAATCCTATAGGATCAGTGAAATCATTGATTATCACCTACAACCAATTGCGAATAGACATTTTAGCTTCTTGAAAAATACTGACGACTTTCTGTCGCAGGTCTCTGAGATCTCGATACCTCCAAATTCATTTTTGATTACGCTCGACATCGATGCAATGTACACAAACATTGACATCGAAAAGGGTTTGAATTCTGTCCGTAAAGCGTTTGAAAAATACCCTGATAACAATAGGCCCACTGGCGAAATATTAGCTCTCTTAGAGCTAAGCTTAAAGGGCAATGATTTTGAATTCGCGGGTGAAACATACCAACAAATTTGCGGCTGCGCAATGGGTAAGCGTTTCAGTCCGAGTTTTGCCAACATCTATGTAGCAGAGTGGGAGGAGGATGCGCTTAGCAAATGTCCGAAACAGCCTCTCTTTTATCGCAGGTACCTCGATGATATTTTCATTATTTGGCATCATACAAAGGAAGAATTTAATGAATTTTTCACCATTTTGAACAATCATGACCCGAATATCAAGCTAAAAGCCAACATTGACCAAATGTCCGTAGACTTTTTAGATTTAACGCTATACAAAGGTGTAATGTATGACACAACGGGACACCTTGATTATAAAGTATATTTTAAGCCCACAGATTCTCATCAACTACTTCACAAGAAATCCTTCCATCCACCTCATACCTTTAAAGGAATTGTAAAATCACAAATCATCCGTTTTCATAGAAATTCGAGTGATAGAAAAAACTTTGAATCTGCATGCTCTCTCTTATTCAAGGCCCTCAAGCCGAGAGGCTATTCATCTAGATTTTTGCGCAAAATTAAGTCTGATACTTTACAGGATTTGGAAACTATCCCTGATAATGCTGCGGATCACAGGCCTACCAAGATTCGTCACAATCGTCCAATCACAGGCGCAGGAGAATCTCGGAAATGTGGAAAGAAAAGGTGTAAATTAGACCTACTTCTTCCAAATCAAAAAACGTTTATGAGCTTTCAGAACAAAAACAAATTTCAAATTCAGTCTAATTTAGATTGCGATTCCGAAAACGTCATTTATGTAATATCTTGTAAATTGTGCCAAAAGCAATATGTCGGTGAAACCAAATGCCCATTAAGATGGCGAGCTACTAGACACCTTTGCGATATTAGACATGAAAAAGACACGCATGTCGCTGAACACTTTAACCTTCCTGGCCATTCAGTCACTCGGGACTTCGAAATTATACCCATTGAACAACCACCTCTTTCTAATACCACTGACGAAACTGATAAACAAAGGAAACTTAGAGAATCATTTTGGATTAAGCAATTAGAAACAGAATGGCCGAGGGGCATACATGTGGACCCCGGTCTTGCTGATCAGCGTGAAATAATTCCATTCACTCTGACATATAATCGAAAAAATGTAGAAATTTCCGAAATTTTGAAAGATGAATATCATAAATTACAGAATAATTTAAGACAGCCTCTCAATTTGCTCACAGTAATAGCATTTAGGAAAAATCCGAATCTACGTGACATATTGGTAAAATCCAAATTAACTGGACAAACATCATCATCTTAAAGTTGTCCAATATTTATAAGGCCATATCGCCTCTATAAAACAAAAATAACAAATCTCAGGCAATAAAATAAATAAAAAATATTTTCAATTTTTGAAAATTCTGAGCCAGCGCCTTAACCATATTACTACCTACCTACCTACCTACCTACCTACCTATCTATCTATCTATCTATCTATCTATCTATCTATCTATCTATCTATCTATCTATCTATCTATCTATCTATCTATCTATCTATCTATCTATCTATCTATAATAAATAAATGAACAGGTGGCTGGATAAATGAATGGGCCAATTAATGGATGTTTGGATGGGGTGGTGGATGAGTATTAACTATTAAATAATCAAATAGATGACAGGGAGTACTATAGTGATCTCCTCTGATGAGGCTAAAGCGTGACTGTAAAATATCCTCCAAAAGGGTGATCATGTTAATCATAATCATCATTGAAATCTGGCGGCTCCAGGTTGGTACAACTTGTTCCATGGCACTCTCTACAGCCAGCAGTGCAGGGCAGCTCGTAATTTCGGCACGCACACCTCCTTGTGCTGCCGTCTGTTTTACAGTTGCAGTAGATGATATCCAATAGATCTGCTAGTGCAGCAGGCTTGTCGGTCTGTATTGGCAGCTATCTTCCATTAACCGTGTGCCATCCCAACTCTTCTGGTTTCATATTGCTACCTTGTCCCTTTCCACTCCATTATCTGATAGTATATACAGAGAGTGGCATTTTGCAGCAGCAGAGCCTTAGCTTGCTGGCAGAACAGGGCATCACTCTTTATCTTCTTCAGCTGCCAAACCCTTTCCCAATCCAAACAGGCGAGATGCATCACAGCCCAGAGTTGCATGGATAAAGAGGACATTGTCACATACATCAGGACCAAGAATCGCTTTAGCTTGCTTTATGCACCATATCCTGTTCTTCTTCGAAGCCTTCTTGGGCTCTGGTACTAGAAACAACCCACGTGCGTCGATGTCAGCCTGATGCAGTAGGAGACCCACCAAGCCTGTGTCATTCCCTATAAGAACCATGTGTTTGTTTCTGGCAGATGCTATAGCTGTTTGACAATGAACACATCAACATAATTTTGTGCATGATCTGTACTGCACCCATCCCACTCTAGTTTGTCACTTAGAAAATGTATCAAGAGCTGTTTGTTTATC
>JAVVLW010000474.1:0-32000 GCA_034401795.1 Chaetoderma sp. LZ-2023a
TTGCCCTGTCGACAGCTCCGAGAGTTTTCACAAGAGTGGTCCTTGCGGTGACAGCGTTTCTCAGAAAAGAGAACGTGGCGCTACACACCTACATAGACGACTGGCTGCTCAAGGCAGACTCGGCAGCCAGGTTGAACGTGGATACTGCTCTGACTCTGAAGTTACTTTCAGATCTAGGCTGGATGGTCAACGAGGAGAAATCCGAGTTGACACCCACTCAACATTTCGTTTATTTGGGGATGCGATTCGACCTCGAGGAGGGCAGGGTTTACCCGTCAGAGCCCAGAGTGGTGTCTCTGTTAACCATCCTCAAGAGTTTTCGAGTGGGAAACCACATTCAGGCGAGGCGGTTTCTTCAGTTTTTGGGCATGATGGTCTCCATGGAGCAGATGATCCCGTACGCTGCTCTAATGCGAAGACCAATCCAGTTGTATCTGATATCTCTGTGGAAACAGAGAACAGAACCCCTGTCAAAACTGGTGCCAGTTTTGGAGCCGATAATGTCGCATCTTGTATGGTGGAAAAAGCGTCAGAATCTCCTTGTAGGGGTTTCGCTGCACCTACCCCACCCCCAGCTGTCCTTGTACATGGGTGCATCGCTGGAGGGGTGGGGGGCCTGCCTGGGAGAACACCAGGTCTCGGGCACATGGACTCTCCCGGAGAGTCAGCTGCATATCAATCTGTTGGAAATGATGGCAGTGGAACTGGCGTTGGAAGAGTTCCTTCCGATGAACGATAGACATCTGTGGATCTGCCATAAAAAGCCTTATGGCGCCGCATCCATGGATACTATCTCTCGTTGGGTGGTCGAATGCATTCAGATTACTCACGAGATGGCGACTGGGCACCAGGTGCAAGGCGTAAGGGCACACGATGTCAGAGGAATAGCCGCCTCGACCGCCATTTACAATGGTGTTCCGTTAGAGGATATCATGGCCGTTGCACAATGGCACTGTGAGTCCTCATTTACGGATTACTATATGAGGGATGTGTCAGACTCAGCCAATCCACTCGCTTTAGCTGTTTTGAAACGATAGTTAGTGACCACACTGCTCTTCACCCTTTTTTCACTTTGGTAAGAAAAGAACCTAAAGCAGGCATGGTCAAGCGAGAGGATGACAACCAGATTGTGTCACTGACGGCCGAACCAGTGAATGGTTGGAGGCGGGACGTCTGGAGTCCAATTATCATAAGGTAATTCAAAAGTGAGAGTTTTTTGTATTATGGATGTGTATCATGTTCATTCATCTTATATATTCATGCTCATTCCCAGGCTAATACATGGAATATGCAGGGAGCAGTTAACCCTCTTGGCATATTTGTGTTTCAGGCGAGATACATGTTCGTGAGTTCTCTCCCTTTTCTTAGGAGGAAAAAGGGGTGGGGGGGCGGTGATGCGAATGTGATTCGGTTCCGTAAACTTGACGGTCCTTTTAGGTCTCCGTTAGTCAAGTTTGAAGTCTAAAATCTTTCTCCAAGGGGCAAAATTAGCATGTATGGCTTGCCCCTTCCCACCAGGTTACTGATCAAATCTGGTGTATATCAGAAGTAACAGAATGGTGAGTATTGATCGAAGGAGAATGCAGGAAATGTCAATTTCCCTTTCTCCTTCGATCAATACTCACCATTCTGTTACTTCTGATATACAGCTGGCCCTGACAGCGGCTCTAGGATTATAGACTTAGAAAGCTTTACCGACTCCTGGGAACCGGGTACCCGGCTCCCCACTGCCGAGTACCCGTTTACCATAGAGCTCATTCTTGTTTGCATAGCAACAAGTGCAATACATGCTTTTCGCATTAAGGATTTTAGTGTTTTTTAAAAGAATCTAAGTCTTTAATCAGTGATAGTTTGTGTGTTCTGAAAGGATAACTAAGGACTATGGAGAATACCGCCCAAGACAACCAGGTTGTATTGTTCTTTATATCCATAGTTAAAAGACTTAGGTCTCTAAATTTCGTTGTGTCGCATGTTCCAATTTCTAACCCCATAGAATCTGGGACGTGTGCTAGCAACGATATATGCCAGACGATCGCCTTCTTTAAACCCCAACAGGCGATCGGCAGATATGAAAATAGGTGTTTGCTACGGTATTTCTAACACGAATATCGGCTGACGTCGTTCTCCGTAGAATCCGAGCGGGTGACGTCACACCCGGTCGCTCGGATGTTTATGTGAAGAAAAATTTTTTCATTAATTCGCGCATCTTGTTCTGGGTGCTGCGTACTAAAAAATGGTACCGGAAACTTTAGAATGATCAAGTTTACGTGCGATCACGATCGGTTTGCAATGATCGGTGGTTTCAAAATTCTTGAGTAGATGCGTGGTCTGCGGTTTTACCGTGTGAGACAGCAGTTGTTATACATTTTGTTGTTTTCTTCACATATCGTGCTGCGTTCGTTAGGAGTATAATTTATATTGATTAGTAAATATACCCTGAATGCTATGCGATATGATTTCTGGAGCCGTTACACATCCTGTAGGATCTATTATGGGTGTGTTGTGCCCGCCGCGTTCTTGTGTCGTCATAATCAATGCGATCGTTGTTGTAACGTGGCGGGGTGGGGTGCGGGAGGTTACGGTTAATTTATGAGTCAAAATATTTGAAAATTAATTGTCTGCCTTCCATCCGTGTCTCGTTCCGCTTGTTTATTGTAGGTTTGTGCTTATTTTATAGGCCAAGCCAGCCCCGCCATCATGTGACGACTGCCATAAGTTTGTCCGTGTAATGTTCAAGGACCATGTCTGTTTTAGGTGTGCCCTGTGTAATATAGATCATAGGTGTAATGTTTGTGCAGTGTGGTCCGTCGAAACGATGGTTAAGTTCCTTGCCCAGAAGGACTTGGCTGGGTCTGACGCGGGGTCAGGCGGTCCGAGAGGAAATCGTGGAGCGCCCGGTTCGGCCGGTGGGGGTGCTCCACGTCCCCAGCTGGAGGTGGCGGAGATGGCACCGCCGGCGTGGTTTGGTCCGGCTATGCAGGGTTTTCTGCATAGCGTTCTGCCCACGCTGGTGTCGTCCCTGCTACCAAAGGTTGGGGGGGCAGTTTCTCCCCATGCCTGGTACGGATCCTGTCTTCGGACAGGATTCTGGACTGGTTACCGAGGGGGCCGTCTCGTACGGCCCCCTGGCGGGTCCGTCTGGCTTCGGCCAGACGGGTTCTGTCTCTCTGCGGCCACCTCCGGGTGGTCCAGTAGCGGTGGCCGGTCCGTCAGGTGTGGGAGCCGTCCGCCAGGACGGATCCACGGTTTATTCGTCTAGTGACGGCTCTTCGGAGTCTGAAGACGATGAGGCCGAGGAGGAGAGGTTGCTGCGGCCCGTGAAGCCGCAGGTGGAGAATATGGAGGTTGATTCCGTCCTGGACGGAACCGGCCTCCATTTGTCTGGTTTGGCGCAAGCCAGGTCAGCGGCTCCGCCTGCGGCTGAGGCCAATCCGTTACCGTGCACCGGTTCCGCGCGGCTTGGTTTGTCACCAGCCGTCAGGGGAACCGGTGTGCCGGGCCAGGCGTGGTACTCACCTATCTCGCCTGGTCCGGCAGCCGGACATGGGGTGCCGTTGGCGCCCGTGGCCGGCTATGGTTCCGCGACGGTTACGGGTCCGTACGGTTTTCCGTGCGGACCTACCCCATGGACCGGAGTGTTTCATGGGGTGGCGGCGGAACCATGTGGTAGCGGAGTGCCTGGCGTGTCAGCCGTGGCTCCTGGCCGGGAGGCCATGGCTGGCAGACCCGTAAGCATGTCAACGGGTGACGTGTTTGCGGGGGTATCTTCTTCGGAGTTAGACTGGTCTGATGCTCTGGCGTGGCTAGCCAGAGTTGACCCGTCTGTGGTTTCGGCCACGGCCGATGAAGATGCGCCCCGTCCGTCGGTTGCGTCGATTAGGACGGGGATTTTGCCCGCGGCCCGGATCCAGTCAGTGGGACTGGATCCACGGTTCATTGATTTGTTGGATGCTATTTATAGTAAACAACTAATGACCAAGGGTCAGCTCCCTGCGGCCTCCAGGGAGGTGCGGGCAAGGTGCCGTATTCCGCGGGGTGAATACGACAGGTATGGTGTAGTCCCGTCGGTCACGGAGGATGACCGATGGGTACTGGGCGTCCAGAGTGCCGGTTCGGGTGGTCCCGGTCCGGCACTAGTGGATAAGGCCCAGGTACACCAGGAAGAAGTCCTGGCCCTATGCGATGAGGGTGTGAGGGCAGCCATGAGCGCTGTCAATCACTCCTATCGTCTACTTCAGTCTGTGTGGGCTGAAGCGGGGGCAGGCCACCCTGTGCCACCTGTGGCGCTATCGTGCGTTAATGACGGCTTGGTGCTGTCAATGGACGCATTGGCAAGGGTGCAAGCGCGTGTGACGAAGTCCAGGAGGCAAATGGTCATTGACCATATGCGTCCGGCTACGGCAGTCAAGGAGCGTCTTCTTGGGACGCCCCTGACAGGGCCTAGCATCTTTGGTGGCCAAGCGCGGGCCATCTTAGAGGACACCGCCAGTATTGCGCAGAATCGGTTAGCGGTAAATCTACAGCTAGAGCTAGTGCGGCACGCGCACGCACTAGGGGCTGTGGGTAAGCCGCTAACAGTACAGCCTTCAAAGAAACAGAAAAAGCATAAGGGCAAGGCGAAAGCCAGGCCTATTGCGACGTCTGTTTTGGCTGGGTTTTCGGAGCCGCCGCCGGCGAAGAAACCCAGGAAGGCTGTAGAGGCGCCTACCCTCCCCAATGTTGCTCCGGACCGCCCTAGAGGTGGTAAGGGCAAGGGTAAGGGTAAGGCCTCAAAGGGCGGACAGAAGGGGCCGAAGCGTACCTGAGGGTACGCAAGCTCCCTTCATATCCACCTGTGCGACAGGAACAGCGGTGCCAGTTATACCCGTCGTGCCTAGAACGAAATGGTTCTCACTCTCTCTCGTTAAGAAAGGGGGGGGGGGGCGGACTGCGAGCCGGACAACCCCGTTAGACGTCGAGGCGTCTATGGTGGGTGGAAGGCTCATGCGTTTCGTCGAGGCTTGGCGAGGTGTGACGTCAGACAGTCTGGTCCTGGGATGGTTATCCCATGGTTACATGCCGGAGTGGTGGGACTTTCCGCCACAAAATCTGTCTTTGGCACCAGTCTGGACACCCGTACCAATTGAGCCAGACAAGTTAGAAGCCGTTCAAAAGGAAGTGTCGGGTTTGCTTCTGAAGGGAGCAATAAAACCAGCAAACCGGAACACTCCAGGCTTCTATTCAAACATGTTCCTTGTCCCCAAGAGCACGGGGGGATGGAGACCCATACTCAATCTCAGGCCATTAAATTGGTTTATCCATACGCCTCGGTTCCAGATGGAAACACCGAGGTCGGTAATGGCGGGATTGAGGAAAGGAATGTGGTGTGTATCGATCGATCTGAAAGATGCATATTTCCACATTCCGATCAATCGGAGTTGGCACAGGTTTCTGAGATTTGCGTTTCAGAATCAAGTATGGGAGTTTACAGTTCTCCCGTTTGGCCTGTCGACAGCTCCGAGGGTTTTCACAAGAGTGGTCCTTGCGGTGACAGCGTTTCTCAGAAAAGAGAACGTGGCGCTACACACCTACATAGACGACTGGCTGCTCAAGGCAGACTCGGCAGCCAGGTTGAACGTGGATACTGCTCTGACTCTGAAGTTACTTTCAGATCTAGGCTGGATAGTCAACGAGGAGAAATCCGAGTTGACACCCACTCAACATTTCGTTTATTTGGGGATGCGATTCGACCTCGAGGAGGGCAGGGTTTACCCGTCAGAGCCCAGAGTGGTGTCTCTGTTAGCCATCCTCGGGAGTTTTCGAGTGGGAAACCACATTCAGGCAAGGCGGTTCCTTCAGATGCTGGGCATGATGGTCTCCATGGAGCAGGTTATCCCGTACGCTGCTCTAATGCGAAGACCTATCCAGTTGTATCTGATGTCTCTGTGGAAACAGAGAACAGAACCCCTGTCAAAACTGGTGCCAGTTTTGGAGCCGATAATATCGCATCTTCTATGGTGGAAACAGCGTCAGAATCTCCTAATAGGGGTTTCGCTGCACCTACCCCACCCCCAGCTGTCCGTTTACACGGTGCATCGCTGGAAGGGTGGGGTGCCTGCCTGGGAGAACACCAGGTCTCGGGCACATGGACTCTCCCGGAGAGTCAGCTGCATATCAATCTGTTGGAAATGATGGCAGTGGAACTGGCGTTGGAAGAGTTCCTTCCGATGATCAGGGGCAAGGTGATATTGATACGGTCGGACAATTCGACAGTAGTATCATATATAAATCGCCAAGGAGGGACCAGGTCGCCCACCCTGTGCATCAGGGTGTGGCACTTGATTCAATGGTGCAGGAATTACTCGGTTGTTTTGAAAGCAGCTCATATTCCTGGCCGATTGAACATTCTGGCGGATGCTTTGTCTCGCAGACAGAGAATCCTGCCAACAGAATGGTCCCTCAACCCTCCAGTTCTACGACGGATCTTCGAGCATTGGGGCAAACCCAACGTGGACTTGTTCGCCACAAAGGAAAATGCTCAAATCATGACATATGTCTCGCCGATTCCAGATCCAAATGCCGTCGATACAGACGCTCTGGCGATAAGCTGGAGAGGGATGCACGCTTACGCGTATCCACCCACCATTCTTCTACCGAAGGTATTGGTGAAGGTCAGGGAGGAACCGTGTCTGGTCCTGCTAATAGCGCCGTATTGGCCGAGCAGGGCGTGGTTCACGGATCTTCTAGATCTGCTGGTGGAAAATCCTGTGCAGTTGCCCGAGATTCCGAACATAATCTCCCAGGCCAAGGGACGCTTCCTACACGAGCGTCCCGAAATGTTCAAATTGACTGCGTGGATGTTGTCAAACAACGTTCCACGTCGGAAGGCTTTTCTCGACAGGCTGCTGATTTCATTGCGGCTGCGAGAAGGAGGTCAACCTTCAAGTCATATAACAACAAGGTTAACAGATTTGCAGACTGGTGTGAAGAAAAGGGTATTGATACCTTTCAATCCACTATTCAGCAAATAGCAGACTTTCTCTGTGAGCTGTTCTTTACAGGACTAGCTCCCGTCACAATTGCTGGATACAAGGCAGCTTTGGCATCAGTTATCCCTTGTCTAGCCAACAGGGATAGTCCAGAGGTGGCCCAGTTAAACGTGATGTTGAAGGGAATGAGCAATCTCCGACCGAGACAACCGGTAGTCATTCCAGCCTGGAGTCTATCTTTAGTGCTTAATGTACTGGCCAAGCACCCATTCGAACCGTTGCGTTCGGCTAGTCTAAAGCATTTGACTCTAAAGGCGGTCTTTCTATTGGCAGCTTCCTCAGCTAGAAGGCGCAGTGAGATCCATGCGCTTTCGGCAGAGAGGAACCGATTTATTGTTTCTGGAGAAGGTCTGCGTCTTCTGCCAAGAGCAGAATTTATGTCAAAGAACCAATCTTTGAGATATCCCGGCAAACCGATCATTATACCGAAGTTAACCAGGTTTGATCGTGATGCCAGTGTCTGGTGCCCGGTCCGTGCTTTGACTAAGTACAAGAAACGGACTGACTCGTTACGGTCGAACGATAGACATCTGTGGATCTGCCATAAAAAGCCTTATGGCGCCGCATCCATGGATACTATCTCTCGTTGGGTGGTCGAATGCATTCAGACTACTCATGAGATGGCGACTGGGCACCAGGTGCAGGGCGTAAGGGCACACGATGTTAGAGGAATAGCCGCCTCGACCGCCCTTTACAATGGTGTTCCGTTAGAGGACATCATGGCCGTTGCACAATGGCACTGTGAGTCCTCATTTACGGATTACTATATGAGGGATGTGTCAGACTCAGCCAATCCACTCGCTTTAGCTGTTTTGAAACGATAGTTAGTGACCACACTGCTTTTCCCCTTTTTTCACTTTGGTAAGAAAAGAACCTAAAGCAGGCATGGTCAAGCGAGAGGATGTCAACCAGATTGTGTCACTGATGGCCGAACCGGTGTATGGTTGTAGGCGGTACGTCTGAAGTCCTGTTATCATAAGGTAATTCAACAAGTGAGAGTTTTTTGTATTATGTATATGTATCATGTTCATTCATCTTATATATTCATGCTCATTCCAGGCTAATACAAGCGATATGCAGGGAGTAGTTAACCCTCTTGGCATATTGGTGTTTCAGGCGAGATACATGTTCGTTAGTTCTCTCCCTTTTCTTAGGAGGAAAAAGGGGGGGGGGCTGTGACGCGAATGTGATTCGGTTCCGTGAACTTGACGGTCCTTTTAGGTCTCCGTTAGTCAAGTTTGAAGTCTAAAATCTTTCTCCAAGGGGCAAAATTAGCATGTATGGCTTGCCCCTTCCCACCAGGTGACTGATCAAATCTGGTGTATATCAGAAGTAACAGAATGGTGAGTATTGATCGAAGGAGAATGCAGGAAATGTCAATTTCCCTTTCTCCGAGATCTAACAATACTCACCATTCTGTTACGGACCCAGCCTCCCAGCCCCACGGAGGCAAGCCATAGTTTTCTCTTGTTTGGTGGCTATGCAAACAATATGAGCTCTATGGTAAACGGGTACTCGGCAGTGGGGAGCCGGGTACCCGGTTCCCAGGAGTCGGTAAAGCTTTCTAAGTCTATAATCCTAGAGCCGCTGTCAGGGCCAGCTGTATATCAGAAGTAACAGAATGGTGAGTATTGTTAGATCTCGGAGAAAGGGAAATTGACATTTCCTGCAATCTCCGCCCGAGACAACCGGTAGTCATTCCAGCCTGGAGTCTATCTTTAGTGCTTAATGTACTGGCCAAGCACCCATTCGAACCGTTGCGTTCGGCTAGTCTAAAGCATTTGACTCTAAAGGCGGTCTTTCTATTGGCAGCTTCCTCAGCTAGAAGGCGCAGTGAGATCCATGCGCTTTCGGCAGAGAGGAACCGATTTATTGTTTCTGGAGAAGGTCTGCGTCTTCTGCCAAGAGCAGAATTTATGTCAAAGAACCAATCTTTGAAATATCCCGGCAAACCGATCATTATACCGAAGTTAACCAGGTTTGATCGTGATGCCAGTGTCTGGTGCCCGGTCCGTGCTTTGACTAAGTACAAGAAACGGACTGACTCGTTACGGTCGAACGATAGACATTTGTGGATCTGCCATAAAAAGCCTTATGGCGCCGCATCCATGGATACTATCTCTCGTTGGGTGGTCGAATGCATTCAGACTACTCATGAGATGGCGACTGGGCACCAGGTGCAGGGCGTAAGGGCACACGATGTTAGAGGAATAGCCGCCTCGACCGCCCTTTACAATGGTGTTCCGTTAGAGGACATCATGGCCGTTGCACAATGGCACTGTGAGTCCTCATTTACGGATTACTATATGAGGGATGTGTCAGACTCAGCCAATCCACTCGCTTTAGCTGTTTTGAAACGATAGTTAGTGACCACACTGCTTTTCCCCTTTTTTCACTTTGGTAAGAAAAGAACCTAAAGCAGGCATGGTCAAGCGAGAGGATGTCAACCAGATTGTGTCACTGATGGCCGAACCGGTGTATGGTTGTAGGCGGTACGTCTGAAGTCCTGTTATCATAAGGTAATTCAACAAGTGAGAGTTTTTTGTATTATGTATATGTATCATGTTCATTCATCTTATATATTCATGCTCATTCCCAGGCTAATACAAGCGATATGCAGGGAGTAGTTAACCCTCTTGGCATATTGGTGTTTCAGGCGAGATACATGTTCGTTAGTTCTCTCCCTTTTCTTAGGAGGAAAAAGGGGGGGGGGGGGGCTGTGACGCGAATGTGATTCGGTTCCGTGAACTTGACGGTCCTTTTAGGTCTCTGTTAGTCAAGTTTGAAGTCTAAAATCTTTCTCCAAGGGGCAAAATTAGCATGTATGGCTTGCCCCTTCCCACCAGGTTACTGAACAAATCTGGTGTATATCAGAAGTAACAGAATGGTGAGTATTGATCGAAGGAGAATGCAGGAAATTTCAATTTCCCTTTCTCCGAGATCTAACAATACTCACCATTCTGTTACGGACCCAGCCTCCCAGCCCCACGGAGGCAAGCCATAGTTTTCTCTTGTTTGGTGGCTATGCAAACAATATGAGCTCTATGGTAAACGTGTACTCGGCAGTGGGGAGCCGGGTACCCGGTTCCCAGGAGTCGGTAAAGCTTTCTAAGTCTATAATCCTAGAGCCGCTGTCAAGGCCAGCTGTATATCAGAAGTAACAGAATGGTGAGTATTGTTAGATCTCGGAGAAAGGGAAATTGAAATTTCCTGCAAATCATGACATATGTCTCGCCGATTACAGATCCAAATGCCGTCGATACAGACGCTCTGGCGATAAGCTGGAGAGGGATGCACGCTTACGCGTACCCACCCACCATTCTTCTACCGAAGGTTTTGGTGAAGGTCAGGGAGGAACCGTGTCTGGTCCTGCTAATAGCGCCGTATTGGCCGAGCAGGGCGTGGTTCACGGATCTTCTAGATCTGCTGGTGGAAAATCCTGTGCAGTTGCCCGAGATTCCGAACATAATCTCCCAGGCCAAGGGACGCTTCCTACACGAGCGTCCCGAAATGTTCAATGACTGCGTGGATGTTATCAAACAACGTTCCACGTCGGAAGGCTTTTCTCGACAGGCTGCTGATTTCATCGCGGCTGCGAGAAGGAGGTCAACCTTCAAGTCATATAACAACAAGGTTAACAGATTTGCAGATTGGTGTGAAGAAAAGGGTATTGATACCTTTCAATCCACTATCAGCAAATAGCAGACTTTCTCTGTGAGCTGTTCTTTTGAGGACTAGCTCCCGTCACAGTTGCTGGATACAAGTCAGCTTTGGCATCAGTTATCCCTTGTCTAGCCAACAGGGATAGTCCAGAGGTGGCCCAGTTAAATGTGATGTTGAAGGGAATGAGCAATCTCCGACCGAGACAACCGGTAGTCATTCCAGCCTGGAGTCTATCTTTAGTGCTTAATGTACTGGCCAAGCACCCTTTCGAACCGTTGCGTTCGGCTAGTCTAAAGCATTTGACTCTAAAGGCGGTCTTTCTATTGGCAGCTTCCTCAGCTAGAAGGTGCAGTGAGATCCATGCGCTTTCGGCAGAGAGGAACCGATTTATTGTTTCTGGAGAAGGTCTGCTTCTCCTTCGATCAATACTCACCATTCTGTTACTTCTGATATACAGCTGGCCTTGACAGCGGCTCTAGGATTATAGACTTAGAAAGCTTTACCGACTCCTGGGAACCGGGTACCCGGCTCCCCACTGCCGAGTACCCGTTTACCATAGAGCTCATTCTTGTTTGCATAGCAACAAGTGCAATACATGCTTTTCGCATTAGGGATTTTAGTGTTTTTTAAAAAAGATTCTAAGTCTTTAATCGGTGATAGTTTGTGCGCTAAAGGAATAACTAAGGACTATGGAGAATACCGCCCAAGATAACCAGGTTGTATTGTTCTTTATATCCATAGTTAAAAGACTTAGGTCTCTAAATTTCGTTGTGTCGCATGTTCCAATTTCTAACCCCATAGAATCTGGGACGTGTGCTAGCAACGATATATGCCAGACGATCGCCTTCTTTAAACCCCAACAGGCGATCGGCAGATATGAAAATAGGTGTTTGCTACGGTATTTCTAACACGAATATCGGCTGACGTCGTTCTCCGTAGAATCCGAGCGGGTGACGTCACACCCGGTCGCTCGGATGTTTATGTGAAGAAAAATTTTTTCATTAATTCGCGCATCTTGTTCTGGGTGCTGCGTACTAAAAAATGGTACCGGAAACTTTAGAATGATCAAGTTTTTCGTGTGATCACGATCGGTTTGCAATGATCGGTGGTTTCAAAATTCTTGAGTAGATGCGTGGTCTGCGGTTTTACCGTGTGAGACAGCAGTTGTTATACATTTTGTTGTTTTCTTCACATATCGTGCTGCGTTCGTTAGGAGTATAATTTATATTGATTAGTAAATATACCCTGAATGCTATGCGATATGATTCCTGGAGCCGTTACACATCCTGTAGGATCTATTATGGGTGTGTTGTGCCCGCCGCGTTCTTGTCGTCATAATCAATGCGATCGTTGTTGTAACGTGGCGGGGTGGGGTGCGGGAGGTTACGGTTAATTTATGAGTCAAAATATTTGAAAATTAATTGTCTGCCTTCCATCCGTGTCTCGTTCCGCTTGTTTATTGTAGGTTTGTGCTTATTTTATAGGCCAAGCCAGCCCCGCCATCATGTGACGACTGCCATAAGTTTGTCCGTGTAATGTTCAAGGACCATGTCTGTTTTAGGTGTGCCCTGTGTAATATAGATCATAGGTGTAATGTTTGTGCAGTGTGGTCCGTCGAAACGATGGTTAAGTTCCTTGCCCAGAAGGACTTGGCTGGGTCTGACGCGGGGTCAGGCGGTCCGAGAGGAAATCGTGGAGCGCCCGGTTCGGCCGGTGGGGGTGCTCCACGTCCCCAGCTGGAGGTGGCGGAGATGGCACCGCCGGCGTGGTTTGGTCCGGCTATGCAGGGTTTTCTGCATAGCGTTCTGCCCACGCTGGTGTCGTCCCTGCTACCAAAGGTTGGGGGGCAGTTTCTCCCCATGCCTGGTACGGATCCTGTCTTCGGACAGGATTCTGGACTGGTTACCGAGGGGGCCGTCTCGTACGGCCCCCTGGCGGGTCCGTCTGGCTTCGGCCAGACGGGTTCTGTCTCTCTGCGGCCACCTCCGGGTGGTCCAGTAGCGGTGGCCGGTCCGTCAGGTGTGGGAGCCGTCCGCCAGGACGGCTCCACGGTTTATTCGTCTAGTGACGGCTCTTCGGAGTCTGAAGACGATGAGGCCGAGGAGGAGAGGTTGCTGCGGCCCGTGAAGCCGCAGGTGGAGAATATGGAGGTTGATTCCGTCCTGGACGGAACCGGCCTCCATTTGTCTGGTTTGGCGCAAGCCAGGTCAGCGGCTCCGCCTGCAGCTGAGGCCAATCCGTTACCGTGCACCGGTTCCGCGCGGCTTGGTTTGTCACCAGCCGTCAGGGGAACCGGTGTGCCGGGCCAGGCGTGGTACTCACCTATCTCGCCTGGTCCGGCAGCCGGACATGGGGTGCCGTTGGCGCCCGTGGCCGGCTATGGTTCCGCGACGGTTACGGGTCCGTACGGTTTTCCGTGCGGACCTACCCCATGGACCGGAGTGTTTCATGGGGTGGCGGCGGAACCATGTGGTAGCGGAGTGCCTGGCGTGTCAGCCGTGGCTCCTGGCCGGGAGGCCATGGCTGGCAGACCCGTAAACATGTCAACGGGTGACGTGTTTGCGGGAGTATCTTCTTCGGAGTTAGACTGGTCTGATGCTCTGGCGTGGCTAGCCAGAGTTGACCCGTCTGTGGTTTCGGCCACGGCCGATGAAGATGCACCCCGTCCGTCGGTTGCGTCGATTAGGACGGGGATTTTGCCCGCGGCCCGGATCCAGTCAGTGGGACTGGATCCACGGTTCATTGATTTGTTGGATGCTATTTATAGCAAACAACTAATGACCAAGGGTCAGCTCCCTGCGGCCTCCAGGGAGGTGCGGGCAAGGTGCCGTATTCCGCGGGGTGAATACGACAGGTATGGTGTAGTCCCGTCGGTCACGGAGGATGACCGATGGGTACTGGGCGTCCAAAGTGCCGGTTCGGGTGGTCCCGGTCCGGCACTAGTGGATAAGGCCCAGGTACACCAGGAAGAAGTCCTGGCCCTATGCGATGAGGGTGTGAGGGCAGCCATGAGCGCTGTCAATCACTCCTATCGTCTACTTCAGTCGGTGTGGGCTGAAGCGGGGGCAGGCCACCCTGTGCCACCTGTGGCGCTATCGTGCGTTAATGACGGCTTGGTGCTGTCAATGGACGCATTGGCAAGGGTGCAAGCGCGTGTGACGAAGTCCAGGAGGCAAATGGTCATTGACCATATGCGTCCGGCTACGGCAGTCAAGGAGCGTCTTCTTGGGACGCCCCTGACAGGGCCTAGCATCTTTGGTGGCCAAGCGCGGGCCATCTTAGAGGACACCGCCAGTATTGCGCAGAATCGGTTAGCGGTAAATCTACAGCTAGAGCTAGTGCGGCAAGCGCACGCACTAGGGGCTGTGGGTAAGCCGCTAACAGTACAGCCTTCAAAGAAACAGAAAAAGCATAAGGGCAAGGCGAAAGCCAGGCCTATTGCGACGTCTGTTTCGGCTGGGTTTTCGGAGCCGCCGCCGGCGAAGAAACCCAGGAAGGCTGTAGAGGCGCCTACCCTCCCCAATGTTGCTCCGGACCGCCCTAGAGGTGGTAAGGGCAAGGGGAAGGGTAAGGGTAAGGCCTCAAAGGGCGGACAGAAGGGGCCGAAGCGTACCTGAGGGTACGCAAGCTCCCTTCATATCCGCCTGGACCGCACCTGTGCGACAGGAACAGCGGTGCCAGTTATACCCGTCGTGCCTAGAACGAAATGGTTCTCACTCTCTCTCGTTAAGAAAGGGGGGGGGGGCGGACTGCGAGCCGGACAACCCCGTTAGACGTCGAGGCGTCTATGGTGGGTGGAAGGCTCATGCGTTTCGTCGAGGCTTGGCGAGGTGTGACGTCAGACAGTCTGGTCCTGGGATGGTTATCCCAGGGTTACATGCCGGAGTGGTGGGACTTTCCGCCACAAAATCTGTCTTTGGCACCAGTCTGGACACCCGTACCAAGGGAGCCAGACAAGTTAGAAGCCGTTCAAAAGGAAGTGTCGGGTTTGCTTCTGAAGGGAGCAATAAAACCAGCAAACCGGAACACTCCAGGCTTCTATTCAAACATGTTCCTTGTCCCCAAGAGCACGGGGGGATGGAGACCCATACTCAATCTCAGGCCATTAAATTGGTTTATCCATACGCCTCGGTTCCAGATGGAAACACCGAGGTCGGTAATGGCGGGATTGAGGAAAGGAATGTGGTGTGTATCGATCGATCTGAAAGATGCATATTTCCACATTCCGATCAATCGGAGTTGGCACAGGTTTCTGAGATTTGCGTTTCAGAATCAAGTATGGGAGTTTACAGTTCTCCCGTTTGGCCTGTCGACAGCTCCGAGGGTTTTCACAAGAGTGGTCCTTGCGGTGACAGCGTTTCTCAGAAAAGAGAACGTGGCGCTACACACCTACATAGACGACTGGCTGCTCAAGGCAGACTCGGCAGCCAGGTTGAACGTGGATACTGCTCTGACTCTGAAGTTACTTTCAGATCTAGGCTGGTTAGTCAACGAGGAGAAATCCGAGTTGACACCCACTCAACATTTCGTTTATTTGGGGATGCGATTCGACCTCGAGGAGGGCAGGGTTTACCCGTCAGAGCCCAGAGTGGTGTCTCTGTTAGCCATCCTCGGGAGTTTTCGAGTGGGAAACCACATTCAGGCGAGGCGGTTCCTTCAGATGCTGGGCATGATGGTCTCCATGGAGCAGGTTATCCCGTACGCTGCTCTAATGCGAAGACCTATCCAGTTGTATCTGATGTCTCTGTGGAAACAGAGAACAGAACCCCTGTCAAAACTGGTGCCAGTTTTGGAGCCGATAATATCGCATCTTCTATGGTGGAAACAGCGTCAGAATCTCCTAATAGGGGTTTCGCTGCACCTACCCCACCCCCAGCTGTCCGTTTACACGGATGCATCGCTGGAAGGGTGGGGTGCCTGCCTGGGAGAACACCAGGTCTCGGGCACATGGACTCTCCCGGAGAGTCAGCTGCATATCAATCTGTTGGAAATGATGGCAGTGGAACTGGCGTTGGAAGAATTCCTTCCGATGATCAGGGGCAAGGTGATATTGATACGGTCGGACAATTCGACAGTAGTATCATATATAAATCGCCAAGGAGGGACCAGGTCGCCCACCCTGTGCATCAGGGTGTGGCACTTGATTCAATGGTGCAGGAATTACTCGGTTGTTTTGAAAGCAGCTCATATTCCTGGCCGATTGAACATTCTGGCGGATGCTTTGTCTCGCAGACAGAGAATCCTGCCAACAGAATGGTCCCTCAACCCTCCAGTTCTACGACGGATCTTCGAGCATTGGGGCAAACCCAACGTGGACTTGTTCGCCACAAAGGAAAATGCTCAAATCATGACATATGTCTCGCCGATTCCAGATCCAAATGCCGTCGATACAGACGCTCTGGCGATAAGCTGGAGAGGGATGCACGCTTACGCGTATCCACCCACCATTCTTCTACCGAAGGTATTGGTGAAGGTCAGGGAGGAACCGTGTCTGGTCCTGCTAATAGCGCCGTATTGGCCGAGCAGGGCGTGGTTCACGGATCTTCTAGATCTGCTGGTGGAAAATCCTGTGCAGTTGCCCGAGATTCCGAACATAATCTCCCAGGCCAAGGGACGCTTCCTACACGAGCGTCCCGAAATGTTCAAATTGACTGCGTGGATGTTGTCAAACAACGTTCCACGTCGGAAGGCTTTTCTCGACAGGCTGCTGATTTCATCGCGGCTGCGAGAAGGAGGTCAACCTTCAAGTCATATAACAACAAGGTTAACAGATTTGCAGACTGGTGTGAAGAAAAGGGTATTGATACCTTTCAATCCACTATTCAGCAAATAGCAGACTTTCTCTGTGAGCTGTTCTTTACAGGACTAGCTCCCGTCACAATTGCTGGATACAAGTCAGCTTTGGCATCAGTTATCCCTTGTCTAGCCAACAGGGATAGTCCAGAGGTGGCCCAGTTAAACGTGATGTTGAAGGGAATGAGCAATCTCCGCCCGAGACAACCGGTAGTCATTCCAGCCTGGAGTCTATCTTTAGTGCTTAATGTACTGGCCAAGCACCCATTCGAACCGTTGCGTTCGGCTAGTCTAAAGCATTTGACTCTAAAGGCGGTCTTTCTATTGGCAGCTTCCTCAGCTAGAAGGCGCAGTGAGATCCATGCGCTTTCGGCAGAGAGGAACCGATTTATTGTTTCTGGAGAAGGTCTGCGTCTTCTGCCAAGAGCAGAATTTATGTCAAAGAACCAATCTTTGAGATATCCCGGCAAACCGATCATTATACCGAAGTTAACCAGGTTTGATCGTGATGCCAGTGTCTGGTGCCCGGTCCGTGCTTTGACTAAGTACAAGAAACGGACTGACTCGTTACGGTCGAACGATAGACATCTGTGGATCTGCCATAAAAAGCCTTATGGCGCCGCATCCATGGATACTATCTCTCGTTGGGTGGTCGAATGCATTCAAACTACTCATGAGATGGCGACTGGGCACCAGGTGCAGGGCGTAAGGGCACACGATGTTAGAGGAATAGCCGCCTCGACCGCCCTTTACAATGGTGTTCCGTTAGAGGACATCATGGCCGTTGCACAATGGCACTGTGAGTCCTCATTTACGGATTACTATATGAGGGATGTGTCAGACTCAGCCAATCCACTCGCTTTAGCTGTTTTGAAACGATAGTTAGTGACCACACTGCTTTTCCCCTTTTTTCACTTTGGTAAGAAAAGAACCTAAAGCAGGCATGGTCAAGCGAGAGGATGTCAACCAGATTGTGTCACTGATGGCCGAACCGGTGAATGGTTGTAGGCGGTACGTCTGAAGTCCTGTTATCATAAGGTAATTCAACAAGTGAGAGTTTTTTGTATTATGTATATGTATCATGTTCATTCATCTTATATATTCATGCTCATTCCAGGCTAATACAAGCGATATGCAGGGAGTAGTTAACCCTCTTGGCATATTGGTGTTTCAGGCGAGATACATGTTCGTTAGTTCTCTCCCTTTTCTTAGGAGGAAAAAGGGGGGGGGGGCTGTGACGCGAATGTGATTCGGTTCCGTGAACTTGACGGTCCTTTTAGGTCTCCGTTAGTCAAGTTTGAAGTCTAAAATCTTTCTCCAAGGGGCAAAATTAGCATGTATGGCTTGCCCCTTCCCACCAGGTGACTGATCAAATCTGGTGTATATCAGAAGTAACAGAATGGTGAGTATTGATCGAAGGAGAATGCAGGAAATGTCAATTTCCCTTTCTCCGAGATCTAACAATACTCACCATTCTGTTACGGACCCAGCCTCCCAGCCCCACGGAGGCAAGCCATAGTTTTCTCTTGTTTGGTGGCTATGCAAACAATATGAGCTCTATGGTAAACGGGTACTCGGCAGTGGGGAGCCGGGTACCCGGTTCCCAGGAGTCGGTAAAGCTTTCTAAGTCTATAATCCTAGAGCCGCTGTCAAGGCCAGCTGTATATCAGAAGTAACAGAATGGTGAGTATTGTTAGATCTCGGAGAAAGGGAAATTGACATTTCCTGCAGTCTTCTGCCAAGAGCAGAGGTTATGTCAAAGAACCAATCTTTGAGATATCCCGGCAAACCGATCATTATACCGAAGTTAACTAGGTTTGATCGTGATGCCAGTGTCTGGTGCCCGGTCCGTGCTTTGACTAAGTACAAGAAACGGACTGACTCGTTACGGTCGAATGATAGACATTTGTGGATCTGCCATAATAAGTCTTATGGCGCCGCATCCATGGATACTATCTCTCGTTGGGTGGTCGAATGCATTCAGACTACTCATGAGATGGCGACTGGGCACCAGGTGCAGGGCGTAAGGGCACACGATGTTAGAGGAATAGCCGCCTCGACCGCCCTTTACACTGGTGTTCCGTTAGAGGACATCATGGCCGTTGCACAATGGCACTGTGAGTCCTCATTTACGGATTACTATATGAGGGATGTGTCAGACTCAGCCAATCCACTCGCTTTAGCTGTTTTGAAACGATAGTTAGTGACCACACTGCTTTTCCCCTTTTTTCACTTTGGTAAGAAAAGAACCTAAAGCAGGCATGGTCAAGCGAGAGGATGTCAACCAGATTGTGTCACTGATGGCCGAACCGGTGTATGGTTGTAGGCGGTACGTCTGAAGTCCTGTTATCATAAGGTAATTCAACAAGTGAGAGTTTTTTGTATTATGTATATGTATCATGTTCATTCATCTTATATATTCATGCTCATTCCCAGGCTAATACAAGCGATATGCAGGGAGTAGTTAACCCTCTTGGCATATTGGTGTTTTCAGGCGAGATGCATGTTCGTTAGTTCTCTCCCTTTTCTTAGGAGGAAAAAGGGGGGGTGGGCTGTGACGCGAATGTGATTCGGTTCCGTGAACTTGACGGTCCTTTTAGGTCTCCGTTAGTCAAGTTTGAAGTCTAAAATCTTTCTCCAAGGGGCAAAATTAGCATGTATGGCTTGCCCCTTCCCACCAGGTTACAGATCAAATCTGGTGTATATCAGAAGTAACAGAATGGTGAGTATTGATCGAAGGAGAATGCAGGAAATGTCAATTTCCCTTTCTCCGAGATCTAACAATACTCACCATTCTGTTACGGACCCAGCCTCCCAGCCCCACGGAGGCAAGCCATAGTTTTCTCTTGTTTGGTGGCTATGCAAACAATATGAGCTCTATGGTAAACGGGTACTCGGCAGTTGGGAGCCGAGTACCCGGTTCCCAGGAGTCGGTAAAGCTTTCTAAGTCTATAATCCTAGAGCCGCTGTCAAGGCCAGCTGTATATCAGAAGTAACAGAATGGTGAGTATTGTTAGATCTCGGAGAAAGGGAAATTGACATTTCCTGCATTCTCCGTAGAATCCGAGCGTGTGACGTCACACCCGGTCGCTCGGATGTTTATGTGAAGAAAAATCTTTTCATTAATTCGCGCATCTTGTTCTGGGTGCTGCGTACTAAAAAATGGTACCGGAAACTTTAGAATGATCAAGTTTACGTGCGATCACGATCGGTTTGCAATGATCGGTGGTTTCAAAATTCTTGAGTAGATGTGTGGTCTGCGGTTTTACCGTGTGAGACAGCAGTTGTTATACATTTTGTTGTTTTCTTCACATATTGTGCTGCGTTCGTTAGGAGTATAATTTATATTGATTAGTAAATATACCCTGAATGCTATGCGATATGATTCCTGGAGCCGTTACACATCCTGTAGGATCTATTATGGGTGTGTTGTGCCCGCCGCGTACTTGTCGTCATAATCAATGCGATCGTTGTTGTAACATGGCGGGGTGGGGTGCGGGAGGTTACGGTTAATTTATGAGTCAAAATATTTGAAAATTAATTGTCTGCCTTCCATCCGTGTCTCGTTCCGCTTGTTTATTGTAGGTTTGTGCTTATTTTATAGGCCAAGCCAGCCCCGCCATCATGTGACGACTGCCATAAGTTTGTCCGTGTAATGTTCAAGGACCATGTCTGTTTTAGGTGTGCCCTGTGTAATATAGATCATAGGTGTAATGTTTGTGCAGTGTGGTCCGTCGAAACGATGGTTAAGTTCCTTGCCCAGAAGGACTTGGCTGGGTCTGACGCGGGGTCAGGCGGTCCGAGAGGAAATCGTGGAGCGCCCGGTTCGGCCGGTGGGGGTGCTACACGTCCCCAGCTGGAGGTGGCGGAGATGGCACCGCGGGCGTGGTTTGGTCCGGCTATGCAGGGTTTTCTGCATAGCGTTCTGCCCACGCTGGTGTCGTCCCTGCTACCAAAGGTTGGGGGGCAGTTTCTCCCCATGCCTGGTACGGATCCTGTCCTCGGACAGGATTCTGGACTGGTTACCGAGGGGGCCGTCTCGTACGGCCCCCTGGCGGTCCCGTCTGGCTTCGGCCAGACGGGTTCTGTCTCTCTGCGGCCACCTCCGGGTGGTCCAGTAGCGGTGGCCGGTCCGTCAGGTGTGGGAGCCGTCCGCCAGGACGGCTCCACGGTTTATTCGTCTAGTGACGGCTCTTCGGAGTCTGAAGACGATGAGGCCGAGGAGGAGAGGTTGCTGCGGCCCGTGAAGCCGCAGGTGGAGAATATGGAGGTTGATTCCGTCCTGGACGGAACGGGCCTCCATTTGTCTGGTTTGGCGCAAGCCAGGTCAGCGGCTCCACCTGCGGCTGAGGCCAATCCGTTACCGTGCACCGGTTCCGCGCGGCTTTGTTTTGTCACCAGCCGTCAGGGGAACGGGTGTGCCGGGCCAGGCGTGGTACTCACCTATCTCGCCTGGTCCGGCAGCCGGACATGGGGTGCCGTTGGCGCCCGTGGCCGGCTATGGTTCCGCGACGGTTACGGGTCCGTACGGTTTTCCGTGCGGACCTACCCCATGGACCGGAGTGTTTCATGGGGTGGCGGCGGAACCATGTGGTAGCGGAGTGCTGGCGTGTCAGCCGTGGCTCCTTGCCGGGAGGCCATGGCTGGCAGACCCGTAAGCACGTCAACGGGTGACGTGTTTGCGGGGGTATCTTCTTCTCCTTCGATCAATACTCACCATTCTGTTACTTCTGATATACAGCTGGCCCTGACAGCGGCTCTAGGATTATAGACTTAGAAAGCTTTACCGACTCCTGGGAACCGGGTACTCGGCTCCCAACTGCCGAGTACCCGTTTACCATAGAGCTCATTCTTGTTTGCATAGCGACAAGAGCAATACATGCTTTTTGCATTAAGGATTTTAGTGTTTTAAAATAATCTAAGTCTTTAATCAGTGATAGTTTGTGTGTTCTGAAAGGATTAACTAAGGACTATGGAGAATACCGCCCAAGACAACCAGGTTGTATCGTTCTTTATTATCCATAGTTAAAAGACTTAGGTCTCTAAATTTCGTTGTGTCGCATGTTCCAATTTCTGTCCCCATAGAATCTGGGACGTGTGCTAACAACGATATATGCCAGACGATCGCCTTCTTTAAACCCCAACAGGCGATCGGCAGATATGAAAATAGGTGTTTGCTACGGTATTTCTAACACGAATATCGGCTGACGTCGTTCTCCGTAGAATCCGAGCGGGTGACGTCACACCCGGTCGCTCGGATGTTTATGTGAAGAAAATTTTTTCATTAATTCGCGCATCTTATTCTGGGTGCTGCGTACTAAAAATGGTACCGGAAACTTTAGAATGATCAAGTTTACGTGTGATCACGATCGGTTTGCAATGATCGGTGGTTTCAAAATTCTTGAGTAGATGTGTGGTCTGCGGTTTTACCGTGTGAGACAGCAGTTTGTTATACATTTTGTTGTTTTCTTCACATATCGTGCTGCTTTCGTTAGGAGTATAATTTATATTGATTAGTAAATATACCCTGAATGCTATGCGATATGATTCCTGGAGCCGTTACACATCCGGGAGGATCTATTATGGGTGTGTTGTGCCCGCCGCGTACTTGTCGTCATAATCAATGCGATCGTTGTTGTAACGTGGCGGGGTGGGGTGCGGGAGGTTACGGTTAATTTATGAGTCAAAATATTTGAAAATTAATTGTCTGCCTTCCATCCGTGTCTCGTTCCGCTTGTTTATTGTAGGTTTGTGCTTATTTTATAGGCCAAGCCAGCCCCGCCATCATGTGACGACTGCCATAAGTTTGTCCGTGTAATGTTCAAGGACCATGTCTGTTTTAGGTGTGCCCTGTGTAATATAGATCATAGGTGTAATGTTTGTGCAGTGTGGTCCGTCGAAACGATGGTTAAGTTCCTTGCCCAGAAGGACTTGGCTGGGTCTGACGCGGGGTCAGGCGGTCCGAGAGGAAATCGTGGAGCGCCCGGTTCGGCCGGTTGGGGTGCTACACGTCGCCAGCTGGAGGTGGCGGAGATGGCACCGCCGGCGTGGTTTGGTCCGGCTATGCAGGGTTTTCTGCATAGCGTTCTGCCCACGCTGGTGTCGTCCCTGCTACCAAAGGTTGGGGGGCAGTTTCTCCCCATGCCTGGTACGGATCCTGTCCTCGGACAGGATTCTGGACTGGTTACCGAGGGGGCCGTCTCGTACGGCCCCCTGGCGGTCCCGTCTGGCTTCGGCCAGACGGGTTCTGTCTCTCTGCGGCCACCTCCTGGTGGTCCAGTAGCGGTGGCCGGTCCGTCAGGTTGACTCGTCTAGTGACGGCTCTTCGGAGTCTGAAGACGAGGAGGCCGAGGAGGAGAGGTTGCTGCGGCCAGTGAAGCCGCAGGTGGAGAATATGGGGGTTGATTCCGTCCTGGACGGAACCGGCCTCCATTTGTCTGGTTTGGCGCAAGCCAGGTCAGCGGCTCCGCCTGCGGCTGAGGCCAATCCGTTACCTTGCACTGGTTCCGCGCGGCTTGGTTTGTCACCAGCCGTCAGAGGAACGGGTGTGCCGGGCCAGGCGTGGTACTCACCTATCTCGCCTGGTCCGGCAGCCGGACGTGGGGTGCCGTTGGCGCCCGTGGCCGGCTATGGTTCCGCGACGGTTACGGGTCCGTACGGTTTTCCGTGCGGACCTACCCCATGGACCGGAGTGTTTCATGGGGTGGCGGCGGAACCGTGTGGTAGCGGAGTGCCTGGCGTGTCAGCCGTGGCTCCTTGCCGGGAGGCCGTGGCTGGCAGACCCGTGAGCACGTCAACGGGTGACGTGTTTGGGGGGGGTATCTTCTTCGGAGATAGATTGGTCAGATGGTGGCTAGCCAGAGTGGACCCGTCTGTGGTTTCGGCCACGGCCGATGAAGATGCGCCCCGTCCGTCGGTTGCATCGATTAGGACGGGGATTTTGCCCGCGGCCCGGATCCAGTCAGTGGGGCTGGATCCACGGTTCATTGATTTGTTGGATGCTATTTATAGCAAACAACTAATGACCAAGGGTCAGCTCCCTGCGGCCTCCAGGGAGGTGTGGGCAAGATGTCGTATTCCACGGGGTGAATACGATAGGTATGGTGTAGTCCCGTCGGTCACGGAGGATGACCGATGGGTACTGGGCGTCCAGAGTGCAGGGTCGGGTGGTCCCTGTCCGGCACTAGTGGATAAGTCCCAGGTACACCAGGAAGAAGTCCTGGCCCTATGCGATGAGGGTGTGAGGGCAGCGATGAGCGCTGTCAATCACTCTTATCGTCTACTTCAGTCGGTGTGGGCTGAAGCGGGGGCAGGCCACCCTGTGCCACCTGTGGCGCTATCGTGTGTTAATGACGGCTTGGTGCTGTCAATGGACGCATTGGCAAGGGTGCAAGCGCGAGTGACGAAGTCCAGGAGGCAAATGGTCATTGACCATATGCGTCCGGCTACGGCAGTCAGGGAACGTCTTCTTGGGACGCCCCTGACAGGGCCTAGCATCTTTGGTGGCCAAGCGCGGGCCATCTTAGAGGACACCGCCAGTATTGCGCAGAATCGGTTAGCAGTAAATCTGCAGCTAGAGCTAGTGCGGCAAGCGCACGCACTAGGGGCTATGGGCAAACCGCTAATGGGACAGCCTTCAAAGAAACAGAAGAAGCATAAGAGCAAGGCGAAAGCCAAGCCTGTTGCGACTTCTGTTTCGGCTGGGTTCTCGGAGCTCGAAACCCAGGAAGGTTGTAGAGGCGCCTACCCTCCCCAATGTTGCTCCTGACCGCCCTAGAGGTTGGAAGGGCAAGGGGAAGGGTAAGGGTAAGGCCTCAAAGGGCGGACAGAAGGGGCCGAAGCGTACCTGAGGGTACGCAAGCTCCCTTCATATCCGCCTGGACCGCACCTGTGCGACAGGAACAGCGGTGCCAGTTATACCCGTCGTGCCTAGAACGAAATGGTTCTCACTCTCTCTCGTTAAGAAAGAGGGGGGGGCGGACTGCGAGCCGGACAACCCCGTTAGACGTCGAGGCGTTTATGGTGGGTGGAAGGCTCATGCGTTTCGTCGAGGCCTGGCGAGGTGTGATGTCAGACAGTCTGGTCCTGGGATGGTTATCCCAGGGTTACATGCCGGAGTGGTGGGACTTTCCGCCACAAAATCTGTCTTTGGCACCTGTCTGGACACCCGTACCAAGGGAGCCAGACAAGTTAGAAGCCGTTCAAAAGGAAGTGTCGGGTTTGCTTCTGAAGGGAGCAATAAAACCAGCAAACCGGAACACTCCAGGCTTCTATTCAAACATGTTCCTTGTCCCAAGAGCACGGGGGGATGGAGACCCATACTCAATCTCAGGCCATTAAATTGGTTTATCCATACGCCTCGGTTCCAGATGGAAACGCCGAGGTCGGTAATGGCGGGATTGAGGAAAGGAATGTGGTGTGTATCGATCGATCTGAAAGATGCATATTTCCACATTCCGATGAATCGGAGTTGGCACAGGTTTCTGAGATTTGCGTTTCAGAATCAAGTATGGGAGTTTACAGTTCTCCCGTTTGGCCTGTCGACAGCTCCGAGGGTTTTCACAAGAGTGGTCCTTGCGGTGACAGCGTTTCTCAGAAAAGAGAACGTGGCGCTACACACCTACATAGACGACTGGCTGCTCAAGGCAGACTCGGCAGCCAGGTTGAACGTGGATACTGCTCTGACTCCGAAGTTACTTTCAGATCTAGGCTGGATAGTCAACGAGGAGAAATCCGAGTTGACGCCCACTCAACATTTCGTTTATTTGGGGATGCGATTCGACCTCGAGGAGGGCAGGGTTTACCCATCAGAGCCCAGAGTGGTGTCTCTGTTAGCCATCCTCAGGAGTTTTCGAGTGGGAAACCACATTCAGGCGAGGCGGTTCCTTCAGATGCTGGGCATGATGGTCTCCATGGAGCAGGTTATCCCGTACGCTGCTCTAATGCGAAGACCTATCCAGTTGTATCTGATGTCTCTGTGGAAACAGAGAACAGAACCCCTGTCAAAACTGGTGCCAGTTTTGGAGCCGATAATATCGCATCTTCTATGTTGGAAACAGCGTCAGAATCTCCTAATAGGGGTTTCGCTGCACCTACCCCACCCCCAGCTGTCCGTTTACATGGATGCATCGCTGGAGGGGTGGGGTGCCTGCCTGGGAGAACACCAGGTCTCGGGCACATGGACTCTTCCGGAGAGTCGGCTGCATATCAATCTGTTGGAAATGATGGCAGTGGAACTGGCGTTGGAAGCGTTCCTTCCGATGATCAGGGGCAAGGTGATATTGATACCGTCGGACAATTCGACAGTAGTATCATATATAAATCGCCAAGGCGGGACCAGGTCGCCCACCCTGTGCATCAGGGTGTGGCACTTGATTCAATGGTGCAGGAATTACTCGGTTGTTTTGAAAGCATCTCATATTCCTGGCCGATTGAACATTCTGGCGGATGCTTTGTCTCGCAGACAGAGAATCTTGCCAACAGAATGGTCCCTCAACCCTCCAGTTCTACGACGGATCTTCGAGCATTGGGGCAAACCCAACGTGGACTTGTTCGCCACAAAAGAAAATGCTCAGATCATGACATATGTCTCGCCGATTCCAGATCCAAATGCCGTCGATACAGACGCTCTGGCGATAAGCTGGAGAGGGATGCACGCGGACGCGTACCCACCCACCATTCTTCTACCGAAGGTATTGGTGAAGGTCAGGGAGGAGCCGTGTCTGGTCCTGCTAATAGCGCCGTATTGGCCGAGCAGGGCGTGGTTCACGGATCTTCTAGATCTGCTGGTGGAAAATCCTGTGCAGTTGCCCGAGATTCCGAACATAATCTCCCAGGCCAAGGGACGCTTCCTACATGAGCGTCCCGAAATGTTCAAATTGACTGCGTGGATGTTGTCAAACAACGTTCCACGTCGGAAGGCTTTTCTCGACAGGCTGCTGATTTCATCGCGGCTGCGAGAAGGAGGTCAACCTTCAAGTCATATAACAACAAGGTTAACAGATTTGCAGACTGGTGTGAAGAAAAGGGTATTGATACCTTTCAATCCAATATTCAGCAAATAGCAGACTTTCTCTGTGAGCTGTTCTTTGCAGGACTAGCTCCCGTCACAATTGCTGGATACAAGTCAGCTTTGGCATCAGTTATCCCTTGTCTAGCCAACAGTGATAGTCCAGAGGTGGCCCAGTTAAATGTGATGTTGAAGGGAATGAGCAATCTCCGGCCGAGACAACCGGTAGTCATTCCAGCCTGGAGTCTATCTTTAGTGCTTAATGTACTGGCCAAGCACCCTTTCGAACCGTTGCGTTCGGCTAGTCTAAAGCATTTGACTCTAAAGGCGGTCTTTCTATTGGCAGCTTCCTCAGCTAGAAGGCGCAGTGAGATCCATGCGCTTTCGGCAGAGAGGAACCGATTTATTGTTTCTGGAGAAGGTCTGCGTCTTCTGCCAAGAGCAGAGTTTATGTCAAAGAACCAATCTTTGAGATATCCCGGCAAACCGATCATTATACCGAAGTTAACCAGGTTTGATCGTGATGCCAGTGTCTGGTGCCCGGTCCGTGCTTTGACTAAGTACAAGAAACGGACTGACTCGTTACGGTCGAACGATAGACATCTGTGGATCTGCCATAAAAAGCCTTATGGCGCCGCATCCATGGATACTATCTCTCGTTGGGTGGTCGAATGCATTCAGACTACTCACGAGATGGCGACTGGGCACCAGGTGCAGGGCGTAAGGGCACACGATGTTAGAGGAATAGCCGCCTCGACCGCCCTTTACAATGGTGTTCCGTTAGAGGACATCATGGCCGTTGCACAATGGCACTGTGAGTCCTCATTTACGGATTACTATATGAGGGATGTGTCAGACTCAGCCAATCCACTCGCTTTAGCTGTTTTGAAACGATAGTTAGTGACCACACTGCTTTTCCCCTTTTTTCACTTTGGTAAGAAAAGAACCTAAAGCAGGCATGGTCAAGCGAGAGGATGTCAACCAGATTGTGTCACTGATGGCCGAACCGGTGAATGGTTGGAGGCGGTACGTCTGAAGTCCTGTTATCATAAGGTAATTCAACAAGTGAGAGTTTTTTGTATTATGTATATGTATCATGTTCATTCATCTTATATATTCATGCTCATTCCCAGGCTAATACAAGCGATATGCAGGGAATAGTTAACCCTCTTGGCATATTGGTGTTTTCAGGCGAGATACATGTTCGTTAGTTCTCTCCCTTTTCTTAGGAGGAAAAAGGGGGGGGGGAGGCTGTGACGCGAATGTGATTCGGTTCCGTGAACTTGACGGTCCTTTTAGGTCTCCGTTAGTCAAGTTTGAAGTCTAAAATCTTTCTCCAAGGGGCAAAATTAGCATGTATGGCTTGCCCCTTCCCACCAGGTTACTGATCAAATCTGGTGTATATCAGAAGTAACAGAATGGTGAGTATTGATCGAAGGAGAATGCAGGAAATGTCGATTTCCCTTTCTCCGAGATCTAACAATACTCACCATTCTGTTACGGACCCAGCCTCCCAGCCCCACGGAGGCAAGCCATAGTTTTCTCTTGTTTGGTGGCTATGCAAACAATATGAGCTCTATGGTAAACGGGTACTCGGCAGTTGGGAGCCGGGTACCCGGTTCCCAGGAGTCGGTAAAGCTTTCTAAGTCTATAATCCTAGAGCCGCTGTCAAGGCCAGCTGTATATCAGAAGTAACAGAATGGTGAGTATTGTTAGATCTCGGAGAAAGGGAAATTGACATTTCCTGCAATTTCCTTCATTCTACATTATCTCAGGAAATCTTCGATTCTGCCAGGATGGAGTCGACTCGAAGAGTTTACAAGGGTCGGCTTAAGATTTTTCGAGAATGGTGTTCAGATCAAGGTCTCGTGCCTGATTCTGTTTCTATTTCCCAGGTGTTAGACTCTTTATCTTATCTGTTCGACTCTTTACATCTGTCTGCTAACACTGTAAGAGGATATAGATTTTCTTTTGCATCTTCTCTTCCTTGTTTGTTGAACGCTGAAGTTGAAGATACTATGGTTCTTGACGTTTGATCAGAGGTGTAGGCAATATTCGTCCTCCAGGTGTTAAACCTTTGCCTTCCTGGAACTTGGCTCTGGTTCTTCAGGTTTTTGGGCAGGTCATCATTTCGAACCTATCTCTACGATTAGCTTGAATCTTTTAACTTTTAAGACCGTTTTTCTAATTGCATCTGCTTCTGCTGGAAGACGATCCGAAATCCATGTTTTCTCCGCTGAAAAGGATAGGTTTATCGAATCTGGGGATGGTCTGGTCTTATATCCTTGAAGGGATTTTTTTTATCAAAGACTCAATCAATCCATTATCCAGCTACGCCGATTATTTTACAATCTTTAACCTCCTTTTCTCCGGCTGACAGATTTTGGTGTCCTGTCAGAGCTTCAAAAGTTTATAAGCGTCGTTCTGATTTATAGAGATCCGATCTGTCCCTTTTCTGGGTTCCGTATGAGGATGGGGTAGCCAGTCCAGTCTCTAGAGCATCTATTCCCAGATGGATTTGTGAGACCATTCACATTAAAGCTCATGTCATTAGAGGGATGGCTACCTCTTGCCCTTTTTGCTGGCTCTTCTGTAGACGAAGTTATGCAAGTTGCAGGATGGAAATACGAGTCTACTTTTACTACTTTTTATTTAAAAGACCAGAGCACAGCGGCTTCCTTTTTTAGGAACTTTATGATTTTAACTAAAAAGGCTGAAGACCATTTACCAAGCACATCCCACCATTTTCGTTAGGACCGTGCATCTGCGTGTAATGGTGTGAGTTGTTCTTTGGTTTTTATTTATTTCTTTAAGTTTAAAGAAATCCTTGTTTGATAATCACTGTGTGATTGATTAAGATGCACCATTATGTTATGTTTTTAACATTTGGTTATGTTTTGTTTGATTTTTATCCTTGCTTATGGATTCTCAAATCTCCTCCCACCAAAGTTTTGTAGTGGGACACTGACCAAATCTACGGGTTTAGCAAGTATTGATTGAACGGTAATGGATGTTTTTGTGGTGTAATAACAACCTCAACAGACCCCCCCCCCCCTTTAGTGGGTTGGTCTGTAGTTTTATTAGCCACCATAAAAACATACTTACCGTTCAATCACTATGACCCGGCCTCAGCCACCCCGCTGGGTATTGATTTGAGAATCTATTCTGGATATATGGCACTTAAATTTAGAAAAGTGAATCAGTTTTCACATTTGGGACCTACTGCGCATGCGCGAGCGTGCTTAGTGACAGGCGTCACCAAGGAGTGTGTACAGACTGGTGCCAGTCTATTGTAAGGCTAATGCAGGGGGTCCCTCTACCAGAAGCCTGGTTGAGGGTCTACATGGTGATAGTATTGGCATTAGGGAGTATGTATGCGAGCATAAAAATTTTATTCTGATATCTAAATGCAGATATTTGATTTAGCAAGTAGTGATTGAACGGTAAGTATGTTTTTATAGTGGTTAATAAAACTACAGACCAACCCACTAAAGGGGGGGTCTGTTGGGGGTTATTAGTTAATACTCAAATTTTGCAGCCTCTGTCACTGTGTCCATTCCTAATGTGAAGTTTATTTTGGATTGCTGAACTAAGACTTGGTCTTTCATTTATGTAACATATTTCTGACTTGTTTACAAACTCTTTTTATGGCTAACCGCAGGATCGGCCTGGTTTCTCATCCGTTGTAAGTATGATACGTGATGAGTTCATTTATGTCTCCTGAGATGTGTGTTTGAGTCGATTACATTAATTAATAGAATGCAATGTTGTGCATAGTGTTCACCCTTGTGCCACACCTTTCATTTTAGTTAAATTGTTATTAGGCTTGCGTGATTTTTTGATTTAATCGTGAAGTTCGATTTATTTTTAAAATCGCAATTTTTACTATGTAATTGAGGAAAAATCCGAAAATTGTCAAAAATTTTGTGATTTTTTAAAATCTGAAGTGTGTACTTTTCCGTCGCATTTTATCAGTACATGAGTACAAGTACAATCGATTCACGCCTGTGTTCATTGTGTTTATATCCCGCCGTGCCATGCACGCGTCGAATAATTACTAATCACAACACAATGCGCTACAATAAACAAGCTAACAATAGCGAGGTAACACCGTTGTCATTGAGAAAACCAGCTAGTTACTCCATCGAATCGTCCATATAATTTTATTTCTTTCGCTGCAGACCCCGAGTCTGTCATGAAATGCCAAGTATATACTTAGTTGCAGTGTTAGGCAATCCGTGAACATCATTCTTCTTAATTCTAGAGTTAGCAATTTCAGGCGGTGTAATACTTATTCCTTTTTGATTCGGTTGTCATGTCAAATTAAAGAAAATAAAGCAACAGCATTCCAGATCATTTGATTTTAAACTGTGCGTTCTGTTGATTACTCTTAAATGTAAATCGTACATTCTGAAAGCAACTGTAAACTGCACTATAGGACGGGTTTATGCTGTTAGACTCATACCTAACCTTCTCGGTGACATTTTATCTCCAATTTTGATGAAATAAATAATGTTTATTAAACTATACGCAATATTTAGGCTGTCCCAATTAATAATTTCACTCCCCGATGAGGGGTATAAGGTATACATTAAGCATAGACGGTGGTAAGAATTTGTAAGAAGATGTGTTCTAATTTTGTATCAATAATTATTTCAACTTTTTCTAGAAACAAGTCACGTTACCACGGTTTATACTTTTGGGAATTTGGACCTATGATTTAATCGAAAATCGTGATTTTTTAAAATAAAATCGATCGCGATGTTTCAAAGCAAAAATCGTGCAAGCCTAATTGTTATTCTCTAATTTATTATTGTATGAATCTGCCATGGATTTGTATATCTATGAAAAAATTGTTTTCTTAAATTTTTGGCACCGCAAATGAGTATCGGGCATGTGAGAGTTGGTGATGGGCTGAACCCTTTAACACTGAAGTCAGCCATAAAATAGCCCCTATTGTCCACTCGATTTAATGAATCTAGGTCGAATGGAGTATTTTATATACACAAATAACTCAGTGAAAATTTAAAAATAAAAAATATTGCATTAATCTTTAGGCAATTGAATATGCTTTCCAATTATGTATGACTTACGTAATATAGTGATTTTAGTTTATCGTAGGAATGGTTTAAATTGCAGTGTATTTTAGTACAATAGTAACTCAATGCTGGTCAGCTGCTTGTTGGCGTTATTACCAGCCAGCAGTTTCGCTCTGAGTGTAGATTTAGGGAAATCCTGGCGTAATGACATCAGTGTGGGAAAGGTGTATTACGATTGTTCAAATACATACGGTTAATTTTTCACATGTACACATACTTTGGTTGAATACTGTCACCTCTCGACATGACTCTGAAATTCCTGAGCAGAGCCATGTTCTTTATGTATGTAAATTTAGTCTTGTCTAGATTTGAGTGTTTATTCTCACTACTGTATGAATTTAACCCATCTTGTGTCAACTTAACCATTTAATGGTCAAACTGACCAAAGCAGTCTCTTCAGTGGTGTTG